>JAZHYW010010556.1:10401-37501 GCA_037355805.1 Ixodes ricinus | reverse complement strand
CTTCCGTTCAGTTACGTATTACTCCCGCTAATTACGCTCGGCGCGCCCATGAGGCAAAGGACGTCGTTTTGCGTGAGGCGCGGGAAGGCAGAGCGGGCACTTGGAAAAGCAGCGGAGCCGTCGCTAGAGTCACTGAAGCCACTCTCTGCTAGAGAGCCTAGATCTGAGAGAGAGGAAAAAAAAACGACCTGAACAATGGAGATCATTTGCAATTTAATGGCGGGCGACTCGTGGGCGAACCGACTGCATACTGCGCATCCGTTACGCTGTTGCGGGGAGGGAAGGAGAGCGGGCGCTAAGGTAGAGTCACTCGCAAGACGACCAAGCGTTGATCGTCCCGCGACCTCAATGAGAGAGACAGTTAAAGAGACTGTGTAATCTAGGCCAATTTCTTTCTCGTAACCGCGCCAGACTCATACACTCGAGGTACTCCGTAAAACCTGGCTCGTTGGGCACGATCTCTGCGCAAACGAGGTTCGAAGAGGTGACACTAAAGGCTGGTTCACAGTTTTGCGTCTGATTGTGTTCCGCTGCGTCTGCAACCGCTTGTACGTCGAAAGAACAGTTCGCCCTTGTTTGCTTTGGTTTTCACTCCTTGGGCCCTGCAACCTATGAACTGTATTTGATCCGCCCCAAGCACGCGCTTGTTGCTTTTCGCCGACGTTATTAGATTACCTCAGTTTCGGAACTGCTCAAAGACGCTGCGTGCACGAGCAGTACCCCCGCTGATCTCTATTTGAAGTAGGCTGGATCGCGGACCGCGGCCTCGGCAGCTGGGGCCGAGTGTCGCCACCGGCGGCCATTGATTGACACCACCAAATGCATGGGACTCTATGGGAAAAACGAGAAAAAGTGCCGTTTCCCCGTTTCTAAGCTGTTGTCGGCACTGAAACTTTTTGGCTGCTTTTCGATAAGCCCGTCAAATAGCTTGCGTACAAACATTAAAACTGACAGCCCTCGCAGTTCTTATAAATAAATATTTTGTGGTCGAGAGTGACTCCGCTGGGCGAAAGATGTAGTGCAGCTCAATGAGGCGAGAGTTACCTAGAGTTACCGCGGAGTCGGTGGCGGTTTCGTTGAGTTGGGTTTAGCAGACGACAAGCTCGAAGGCTTTGCTACGCGGAATTCGCTCACTCCCGGAAAGCCGCTGTCGAGATGGAACTTCTTTGTCATTCATCAACTTCTGGGCTTCCCCGAGGACGGTCTCATTGACGGCAAGTTCCTTTGTTTACTCCACTACGAGAGCAAGCTTGCCAGCTCAGCCGTAGGTGCTCCGGTACGTTTGATTTTTTTAATCGGCGTTCGAACGTTTGACAAATACCGATTCGATCTCCAAACACCCGACATAAGGATCGCAGCACACCATAAAATACTCGCCTCCGAGCACAGCGTACATGCTTCAATATTCTTACTTTTGTGCGTTTCTCCCATAGACTTGCGTGTATTGCCTGGTGTCAAGCAATGGCCGCCGGTGGCGACACCGACGGGCTCCCGATCCGCGATCCAGCCTACTACAATAGAGATCAGTGAGTACCCCCTCTTTGCACCACGAACTCGCCTCCTGTCCGTTCGACGAGCCGGACGGCTGCTATGCTAACTGCACGGTCTATTCTGCCGGAATACGTACGTCTCGAAGCGCAGTGTCTATATAGTCCGTTGCAACCTAAGAACGAAGGGCGAGGTAAGACGGGGCAGGGAAGGAGGAAGCAGATGGAGCACTGAAGAAGAGAAGAGAGTTTCCCTCTCTTCTCCAGCGTTCCCGTCTGTCGCCCTTCGTTCTTAGGTTACAACAGTACAAATGGCGTTCCACCGCATACTATGGAAAACCGAGTTTGCCAAACGAAAATCTAGATGGCGGTTCGAACGACCAAAGGCGGACTGAAGTGAGTGAAGAGAGGTACACCCCTGCAGCAGGAGTTCCACAACTCAGACAATCAAGTAACGTTGCTTTTCGCTCAAACTTGGTTGTGGTAGGAGCGTGCTGGAACGGGAGGTGTTCCGTCCGCCGGCAGCAGTGTTGTGCGGTAACGTGTTCTACCAGTAACGGCGCTACCGCTCGCGAGTTCCGCATTTCGGCTAACGAGTAACGCAGTCGTTACTTTTTTCAAAACCATAACCCACCTTACTTACTTCGAGTAACGGGTAACGGAGTTACGTCACTAGTTACTTTTTGCTTTCAAAGACTTAATGAAGTTACACTTCAATGTCTTTTTCACGTTTGTAGGCTCCAATTCATGTCTATTTTTGATATTTTACGTCTTTTTATTGTTCTTTTTTTTTGCAGTATTTACGTGAAACCGTAAAAGAGGTAACATAATCATACTCAGTTTCTGCATGGACATAGCGCTCCTTGAAGTATGGCGTTTACGCACGCCATGTATGGCAATCAAAACGGTAAAACGTGTTAATTCATAATTTAAAAAGCAACGCAAAAGTAGCGTTCTTTACATTTTTATTTGTAACCGTGACGTAAAGCGTTCCTTTTTATTTTGAAGTGACATAGGACGATAAAGCGTTACATTTATTTGTAAGTAACGAGTAACGTATTTCGTTTTCTCTTTTTTCGGTAACGCCTGCAACGCTGGGTGGCAGTGAATGTGTCGCATAGGTCACGGTTCCTCCTTTAGGTCCGAAAATATTGAACAAGTCCGAATTATCGGCTTCCGGAGAATCGGTTGGCAACTGTACACCTTAGCTATGGTGCCCGGAACCCGTCTCCAACTGGCGCGTCTACCATGTAGAAGAAGAAAAAAGTGGTTCCTCGATTTCCGCTTGATGACGTCATACGAGCGTCATGCTGCCGTCAGCCGCGATCCTGGCGGTGTCCCAGCAGCGGCAGTGGACGTAACAGACGCCCGTTCTGCTGCAGGTCGCTCTCCAGGTTGGAAGTGAACGGGAGCTTTGGCTGCCAGGAGTTGGGAAGCCACGACGGCAGTGACACTCGCGCCCAGTCGTGCTTTTCGCCAGCATTTCTACGACCAACCGTCGAGATCGCAACACCCGACAGCATGACGCTCCGGTCTTTGTGATGATATTTGTTGCCTCTTCGGGACGACTTTCAATGCACGGGTAGAACAGGATGCTAAACGCACCAGTCGCAGACGCCCCATCGTTCTTTGGCCGCGCGTGCGACTAAGGTCTATTACTGCCAGATAACTCGCGCTGGAGACGTAGCATCGCCTGGCTTATTAACCTGTCCCCAGCTATACAGAGGTTCGCCAGTACTCGCGAGATTGCTATATACCGGCTATTTTTGGAAACTTGACTCTTAATATATTCAGAATTACAGTAAGCCCAGCCGGCAAAACACCAATGTCGCGAGAAATACACAAAAACTGGGAAACATACGCAGAATGAATGTGTCCCACTGTTGCCCGGTAAATGGCGCCGGTCTGTTCGCGCCTGTACAGTTGGACGATCAGAAGCATGTTTAACGCAGTCGATTAAACTCAAACGCAGATGCGCAAACCTGCTTGAATAAAAACGAAGGCAAGGGGGCAAGGCTGCAGATGGTTTGCCATGCTGCCGTAGACGATGATCACGCAAAGCGGCGGTCACACTAGTCAGTAAAAAAGACGGTGTTCAAGCGCTTTTTTAGGCGCGTTTCTTCCTTGTACGACGGGCCTGTCACATGGGCAATCCACAAACGTTCTTTACAGACAAGCTCGAATCGTTCATATGCATGAAGCAAACATGCGTCGGAACCATGCGTGAGGCGTACCCGCAGGTACAGCTGCAACGGAAAAAGAGTGAAAATAAGTGACCGACGACTGGCGGGCAAAATCGCGACACGCGGCGCTATTGTTCTCGGAGCGCGCCGATAGTGAGAGTGCCAGTCATGTTCCATGTCTCAACGGGGCGGCCGGGTGAAAACAGCCCATCCTAAAGCCCTCATTTTTAACAGCTATCTTATCCTCAATTTTCTGCTTCACACTTCGTTGAGACATGGAACATGACTGGCACTCGCTATCGGCACGCTTAACGTGAGCGCCGCGTGTCGGGATTTTGCCGCCTGGTCATCCGTCACTTGTGCTACTCTTTTCCGTTGCAGCTGTACCCCTCGTCATCATGTCTGTGGCGAACACTGTGCATTTTGCGTCGATGTATGGGCAGTGTGACTCCAGCTCAGAGATTCACGTCGGTAGGCAAGAAAAGGACGCAAAGGACAGAGGAAGCCGACTACCCGAACAGTAAAAGCCCAGACTCGGAGAAAAGACTGGCTAAACATGGGGGCTGGTACTGGTAAAACTCGGATGGACGAAGAAAAATGAGATGAGCAACCAAGGAGCGAAAAGAAAAGGGATACCAGCTACAGGGCGAACACGCCAGCGTGGGGCTCAGACAGATATGCGGGCGTCACGTATGGATATGAAACGAATGAGTGTATACGCGTCTTCATGTTTAGCGTCCTTTGTTTCTTCCGTAGCTCGCGTGGGGTCTTCCAACGATGGCGTGCCACCCGGTCGCGTGCACTGAACCGCTGTGCACGCAGGGAGATGAACCCATTTTTGGGCACGTACAGTTTTATCGACTGGCAGGAACGTCTCTCGCGATAGCAATCCAATTTTAGCTCGACAATCCTGGCGACATTTGTTATTAATGAAGGAAGTTGAGGAATACACATTACAGCCCAGCCAGGCTTTGTTTTCGTGACGCCAAGTCCCCAAATGCGTTAACGGTAGCGTTACAACGAATTCACGGGCACGTTGCTCCAGCGGTTATTGAAACAGTTCGTCTGAAGTGACACAAAGCAGCAACAACGCCGGGATCAGTCTATTAAATTTACGGGTTTCTGGAAATTTTATGGCTTAGGCAAAGTTTCAACGGAACCCTTTGAAATGTTTGCGCCAGATCGATGTAGCTGGCGGTGGCGATTCTCCGAGTTTGTTACTGTTATTTGGGCTGGTAGTAGCGAACAGATGAACTGCACACGAAGGCTGTGCTATCGTTCGGCGTGTTCTCTCAAAGCGCAACAGCGCGCAAGATCAATCACACAAAACGACACACATATGGGGAACCACGCGCGCTGACTCACAACTCTTTGTATTCTGCTACTTCTTTGTTCTCTTCATTGGGATGACTCTCGAAATCAGCATGAGCGGCAATATAGCAAGCTCAAGTTTTCATTTTATCGCCGTGTACGCCTGCGAGCTCGCTTCGGAGAGCAGGTACAACGTCAGCGTTCGGCGAGGAGGAAGAACCAATCAGACGCTTTGAGTCCAAAAAGAATGGCGACCGCCAAGTTTTGCGTAATTATGTTTTTGAACAAAAGGTACTTTAATGCGCGATTAACAACGAACAGCATTCACTGATCAAGGACGCGTCGCCTGCTTTTCTCTAATTTATTTTTTGATGCATTACTCTCTGCCTTCGAGAGCTTTTTCGTAGTTGCCGTGAGTACTGGTAGAATTTTCGTCTCGTTTTAAATGGAATTCTACTGACACCGAATCGGTTAGGTAGCTATTCTTGGAATTACACAAATCATTAAGTGGCGAGAAGCGCAATATTTTATGCCAGTGCGTAAAGTAAATCAATACGATCATAAAACTAAAGTGCAATGTTAATGCATTTCACAGGAAAGCAAAATGGCTAGCCAGGCATCTGAATATCGAGGAGTAACTTCGTGGAGGGTAACTTAGACTCGAGCAAAGCAGCCGCACTAAAGCAATCAACTGCGCGCACTACTACCAGTTAAGCTAAATCCTGCTGAGCAGGAGAACGCGATTCAAGTTTCCCGAAACCAGAACCTAATATCGTAAGGGTAGCTACGATACCACGACGAGGCCGTTTCAAGGCGCCGAAAACATCCGAGCGAACGCACTTAAGAAAACGAGGTATAGCTCCCGAGAAACCTTCGCCACACACACACACACACACCTCTGAGCACTCAGACGACGACATTTCGGCTCCTTCCGCTTCGTTTTTTTAATTTCGTTACATTTCTGGTTTTCGGACGAAGCGACCGCGCCGTACGGAGCGCAGAAGAGCATTAGCGCCTGAAAAACCCGCTTCTGCTCGGGAGCTTCCTGCTTCCCCGGCTCAAATGGATGGCGCAGCGGCGAAACAGCCAAGTACAAGAAAATAAGTGGGAAGTGTCTCCTCGAGGCAAAACGGTGTTGTGGCCGCGACCGAGTGGACATCGTTTTGGGAAGACGCGGACATTGTCCGGAGGTGGACTTACTCTTTCCATTCCCCAGAAACTCCCCTCTCCCTACACACACACACGCCCAAAATAATAATAATAATAATAATAAAAAACGAACGGGATAATGGGACTCGTTCAAAGACACTGGGGTACCCACTCGGAGAACAGTCGGTGGCTGCGCTGACCGGGAAAAACAAAAAAAAGAAAAGCGCGACCGAGGCGAAGAAGCCGGAAAGGAGGCAATTATCATCATCATCAACATCATCATTTTCGAGACGGTTTGCGGACTGACCACATCGGGGGTGGATGGTAGTCTCGCTCATCCTCTCCGCCGCGTTCAAACATCTGCTGCGCCACTGCGTTCTTTTGTTTTGTTTTTTTCATTATTCCTCTTGTCTTTAAGAAGTGATCATGGCGGTAAAAAGACAGTAATACGTCGAGGGAAGTGATCGTGTTGAGTGTTAGTTTTTTTAGGCCGTAAACTTCGTATGTCAGGCTATTTTTTTTTATTTCTTAGGGTGAAAATATTTTGAGAAGGACGGCTTGAGGTTAACGATTGTTTTTTTTTCGGGATGACACCATCATGCGCGGTGGGCACCACGGCACGGGTCTTCCGTCGTAATAAGCGAATTTATTAAACAAAAGTTACTGATTAATTACTGGAATCATTATTGTTGCTCGCACACTAAATTAAAAAATCTGCAATTGGTCGTCAAAAAAAACAACAAAAGCGATGATTAGCGTTAGAAAATAAAAATGTCCTTTTTGCCACATTAGCGTAGCAAAAGCAGTGGTAACACAGAATGTGATGTTTTAATATTAATAATATTAATAATAATAATAATAATAATGATTATTAGACGGGAATTCAGAAACACAGTACAAATACGCGTCTGTCCAAGCCACAATAATATTAATAATAATAATATCTTTATTTACCACATATAAAGCGTAGTGCGGCTGAGGAAAAGAGCTGTCCAAGCAGCTTGACTGGTTGTCAGTCCCCCTCAGGTACATAGAGTGGCAAGATAGAGGTTTAAAAAAAGAACACATTAAATTATATAATAATACAAGTTCTTCCATCATAAAAAGGAACAGCAATCTACTATCAAGAATACAATAAACAAGCATAACACTTGCCTATAAAAGAAATAGGAAAGTTGCATACAAGAAAGAAAACTCACCAAAATAATCTAACATACTGAAGACGACGTGGCGCGAGTGGCGCGCTCGGGGGTCTGCCTCGGGGGCCCGCTCGATTCGATTCGTACTGAGCTTCGCCTGGCTGCACTGCGGCACTGACCATCATCTGCAATCCCTCAATCGTGTCATTAAACCTGCACATGATCACGTCAAAGGTTGGTGGAGGTCTTATTGCTCTCATATATATACACAGTGATATTTTTTAAGCTTTACAATTTTGTTTAAAAGTATACAGCTCTGAAAGCTACACTTACACGGTTTGTTCAGGTGAGTTATATGGCCAAGGGGATATAGTATATCGGGATAATTGTAACGATCAGTCGGCTAACTATGCAAGATGTGTTAGTTAACTTTTCAATTAGTGAAAATAGTCTTATAGCTCCAAATAATACTTGCTGCGGGTCATCCAAAACCCCTAAATCAGTAATTTTTAGAAAGACTTTCAGTACGGTAGAAGCGCAGTAGTGCGCTCAAGTTACCACTCGTGCAGCAGGTACAAGATTCCCGTCTCATAAGAGACGGGAATATCGCGCGGGCATTTTACCGCAACCGCTTGACTTGAACCTGCTGTGCGAGTGGTAACCTTCAGTGCACTACTACGGTTCTCACGCGCTCAAAATCTTTCTGAAAGTTACTGGTTTAGAGGTTTTTCATAACGCTGAACAAGTTTCCAATCGAAACTATATGTCTATTGTCGTTAATTAAAAAGTTAATTAACAAACTTTATTTAATTAGCTAACTGATCATTACGATTAGCCGCCTATTTTATGCCACCCTGGCCGCATCGCTCGCCTGCGCGAACCGCATAAGTATAGCCTTCACAATTTTTTCAAAAGAATCTAAATACTTTAAAATGATATATATACTATATTTATATATATATGATATTTATATATATATATATATATATATATATATATATATATATATATATATATATATATATATATATATATATATATATAGTCTTTTTTTGTTCTTTTAGGCTTTACAGATTTGTTTAAAGAAAGCCGTGAAAGTTACACTTAAGCGGTTTGTGAAGGTGAGTTATACGGCCAGGGGGACATAGCATAGGCGGCAAATCGTAACGATCAGCCGGTTAATTAAGATATTTCCTTAATTACCTTTTTAATTCGTGAAAATAGACATATGGTTCTGATTCGATACTTAGAGAGCGTCATCGAAAACCACTAAATCAACTCTTTTAGAGCGACTTGAAGCTCGAGGAAACCTCGGGAACGCGCCAAGAGTTACCACTCGTGAAGTAGGCGTAAAGCTAGCAGAGCCGGAACGTGATGATAATCTTATCATCCGCTGTTAAAACCCGTGTGCTCTACTGACGTCTATTTCTTGGTTAGCTCAGTCGGTAGAGCGCTCTACTGAAAATGGAGAGGTCGCTAATTCGATACCAGGACCAGGCTGATTTTTTTTTTCAGTTACGCACTAATTATTAAGCTGTGTTTAGAGATTTGTGTTAGTCCTTTGTCTCCCTTATTCGCCGTCTCCAGAATTATTATCGTTATTATTTTCCAGATCGCATGCAACTTTGCATTAAATGCATTATCAACAATTGTCTAATAAAGGTGTACCAGCATTTGAAATATTTCAAAGGTTATGAGCGGATTTAGGGGATTAATTATATCTTTTTTCTTTCTGTCCATGACGTTCGCTAAAGTTGCTATTCTTTTATGCGAGAAATAATGTCTTATTTTAGAGGCCAATTCTTATTTTATGCATGGAGCTTTCCTTTATTAAACTAAGTCGCGAGGAGTGAAATTTCGCAGGCTAGGTGGTTAGGGAACATTTGGATCTAAACCACAAGACAGGAAAAATAAAATAAAGCACAAGACGACACGTGTTCTTCGTTATTTTATTGTTCGTTTCTCAAGGTTTATATTTCGATATTTTGCTAGTGCTGCATTTTGTTTTTTACATTATTACTGTGAGAATAGTTGGATGGGCAAATTCTCCCGAATCAGAATCCACAATAACCAATAAAATACACCGCGCTCATATAGGGTCCAAATCAAAACAACCACAAAATAATGTTAAATTGCATGTTAATATTGCTGTTTTATTTCTTGTACGCCTGATGCCCTGGCGGCTATGACTTCAAAGTACTTAAATTTCATTGAATTGCTCTGCGAGCAACGGGCCTTGACAATGTCGCCGATTAAGTTCTGCGGTCGTTTGGTTCGAAGACGACAACGCAAATTAAGGCAATGTAGATAGCGTCTCACTGATGTACTTTTATACTTTTTGCCCTCTGAGGATAGTCTAGGTGAAACTAAGTCCAGGGCTTTCTGACTTCTTTGAAACGGTATTTTAGCTACAATTTTGTTATAGACATCCCTGCTAAACCTGGGCCAAGCGTAGTGCATTGCGATGCGAAATCTAGTGACACTCTGCTCATGAGCTTGCTATGAAAGAAACATTTCCTTTGACATAATCTCAGCTAGAACGCTGCTTCTGGAAAACTGGCCCAGAAGGCGCACACCACAAATTTTCTCATTATTTCATCGTAACAAAACCATTCTGAATTCTCTGATAGAACCTTATGACCTATAATCAAACAGAATCACTAACAATGCTTCCACACCTTAGTGAACAGCAGTTCGTAGACAACTTGTTTCCTCTTCATTCTATTCCAGCCCGCTATTTAGTCTTAGTCTTTACACCAGATCTTCCTCTTTCGAGAGAAGAGAAGAGAGAGCTCTTATAACTCGGCAGCGCAACACAATGACGGTTTGTTCTAGCCAAAACTCCAGCCTTCAGCAGTGATACAAAAGACGCATCCAAGTTTCTTTGATGTCCGATCCTACGCTCTGGGCGGGCTCTGGCGCTCTCTTCAAGCGCGTGCCACTACCTGTATCCTCCGAACTGCTCACGGCATCTCACTGCACGCAAAGGGGCCGCCCGTACCGTCTTGTTGGTGCCCTTTTCGTCTCGCATTCCAAGATCGATGAAAGGAAACCAGACCCTATGTCGGCGACTCCAGCAACAACCAAAACCCAATATGTACTAAAAATAAATTCCGTCGATAGTCCTGTTGAATGGATCCCGAGTCATAGGAAAAAATGGGGACGTTTAAGCCTTGGTCACACTGGTCATACATCGGACAAAAACAGTCTACAAACATGATTCACCGTAATTTCTGTGGTATGATGTATAGCCCGTGTGACCTGACTTTAGCAAACCGGTACCATGTTCCGCGTACCGAACTATTGAAGCTTTTGGAATACGCTTTTAAAAGCGCGCCCTGCGGTCACGGTATCACCCAGGCTCGCCCTTAAAAACATGCTTCAAAGGCTCCGGTGTCTCGGATCACGAAACACGGTAATGGCTTTGCTAAAAGTCTCTTTTGTCAGCCCACGCACCGTTCCTAGTACAGCAATACTTATATCATTGTGTCTGAATGACCTATACATTCACGTGAAATAACGTAAAATTCCAAATACGAGTTGTAATAATCGGATAAGTTCTGGGTACATTCCGCGCGCGGAGCTGACCAAGTAGGCAGCGCACTCGTGGCCTAATGGTTATCGCGCTTGCCTTCCACGCAGGAAGCCAAGCGTCGATGCCTGGCCTCGGGTACACATTTTGTTGACTATAATGTGATGTTCTGGTAAATTCGAAAACCGTGTTGCTTATTCCATGTTACAATGTTCTACACGCCGAACCTTCCACGCCGATTTTTCCAGAAGCCCAGGCGTGTACGAAAGGGGCTCCGCGTGGCAAGCCGCAGTCAGTCTCGCCCTCTAGCGTCCGATTTTGCTGTTACGCTGACCTTCGACGCCCGCGACGCTCTGTTGTTGTCTTCAGTTCCCTTTTTTGTTTTGGGAACAAGCTGGCCCCATTAAACGTTTCAGTTTCCTCAGTTATTTTTTTTCCTCACTTCTTCATTCGTGACAATATTTACGGGGAATATCAGATAAAAAATGCCTCTCTTTTCTATTAGGGTGCAACGGATCACGGTCGGTAGCGCAAGAGCACAAGGGCGGGGATATTTTTATTGCCGTGGATTATCTGAACACTCTAAACACCTTAACTAGAATACATAAAAAAACGAAGTACAAAATAAATACACAGTGAAAGAGATTGGGGTATCCCATTTCCCTGTGTATATTTTCGACTTCCTGAGTGCTTTTTTATAGCTTTTTTGTTTTGTTTTGTTTTGTTAGGCTGTTAGAATTGTCCGCATAATCCATCGTAAAATAACCCTTTTCTTCGTATTTCTAAAGTTTTCTTCTATATTTATTCCCTTTAAGGGTAGCCTTACAACATAAAGCCATTCACTATATTTCTTACGTTTTTCATAAAAAAGAGAAAAAAAACTGGGACGTCCTTTAAGACTACTGTACGGAGAGCAAGCGATCCAAGATGCGTCTTTGGTCCATCCAAACGCAAGCAAAGGCACGCCAATCGGAGCGGAATAGAGATAAGGCGCAGGAGAACGTGCGATGACGTGGCAGTCAAGCGCGCGGTGTCATTGCCTGAGATCGGGGTGCGCGGAGAGAAGTCTAACTTGCACGCCGTACAGTCATGTGACACCTTACAAAATACGCAAACTCTGGGAAAGCAGGTCATCTCGTTATTACTCTGCAACCAATCAGGTCGCCGCAATATATGATAACAAAGCCGAAGAACCAATCACGGGCGAGAAGTGTGAACACAGTACGTCATGCTATGCAGACGTTTGCTGCTGGTGTGGACAGAATGTCAGCTAGTCAAGCATTGCAGCAAGCGTACCCAGAGGCCTCAGCAACGCTTGACTATCAGATGATCCAGCCGCACCAGAAGCAAGATGGCGGCGCCCAGAGTTCATACTCGCGAGAGTCTCACAAGATACGAGTATAAAATGCTTCGGAAACTCCGGGTTTAACGTGAGCATTTTAACTTCGTAGGGCTTCAAAGTCTAGTGAGCGCTCCTAGTGAAAGCGCAACGGAAGGCATTTTCGCGTTCTGGAGGCGAAGCAACCAGGTACATCCTTCATCTAAAAGTATTTGATTTTAATTGACATATTTCTATATTACTCAAGCATCAAGGAGAATGCAGGGATTGGTGTTCCACGCACCGCACGAGCTGGCGTCAGCAGTAGTAACTTGTCTACAGCAAATTCCTAAAACAAATGGCATCTTGGGCGCGCGCTCATAAACGCTTTATTTTGGTTATTTACTTCGAATCTTTTATACGGGAAGGCGTGCGCGTGTGGCGCGTGAAACACTAATCCCTTCATTCTCCTTGACGCTTTGGTAATATAGCAATTGGTCTATTCTAACATATCTTTCTTGAAAATAAGGGTGAGATTTAGACGAGTTCTGTGTTCACCGTGTATTTATCAAGCTCGGCGGACATTAGGGGAAGAAATACGTGTACTTGTAATTTGACTAAGTAACTAAAATCGCTGGAATAACTTTTTAATTATTGGCTTTAGGGGCTATCCTGGAGTTACTGTATTGACGGCGATTGCTATAAGAGGCTAGTTAATTTAAGAAAAAAAAAAAGAAGATTGCATGAAGGTAATAATACTTGAGATATTAGGGAATTTTCGTAGATCGTTTTTGCCATCCCGCAACTCTCTCCGTAACCCGCTACGATACGCGGAACTCTACAGTCAAGGCCATAAGCGCGCAAACGCAGTAGCGGTTTCTTCGTTGCGGAGTGGAGGGCTTACCAAAGGGGAAACGCGGTTTACGAAGACTCCCTAATAATAAATACATTTTTGCGTTTCCTGCCCAAGATAAGAATTACGCGCGTCAAAAAATAAAAAAATAAAAAAAACGCATCAAGTTCTGCTGAAACTGACGCTTGGGAGAGTGACGTACTCGTTTTCGTGACGTGGTCACTTGTGTTCTCGTCGCACCCACCAAGGACAGGCTGCCAAGATAGTGACGATATGAGGGAAATGATGACGTCACTCTTCCAAGCGTCAGTTTGGGCAAAAGTTACGACGCTCTTTTTAAACGCAATGTTTAAATCGGGCGAAAAAAAACGCTAAATTTATTGGTTATTATCTAGAGATAACATTACCTATTCGAATCTTTTCCAAATGAGCCTGGCCTCTCAAAGCATTGAGAACGTTCTCAAAAGTGAACCTCCGCATTGTTTTGGGCACGTAGTCTGAGCATGTATTCGAAGCGAAGGCTGCGTCACCGGTCGGCCTGAACTCGGCTCAGATCGTATCGAAAACCGAGTGTGACGTCAGCGTTCGGCAAGCACTCGGAACCAATCACACGCTTTTGTGCGCAAGCAATGGCCACCGCCATTGTTGCTTGATCGGGTTTTGAAAAGAGCCTATTGCCGTCAATACTGCAATTCCAGCCTGACCCCTAAAAGCCAATACTTAAAAAATCTAATTTAGAAATTTTTGTTAATTTGTCGACTTACCGTGACGGTTATCCTCTCATTCAATGTCAGCCAAGCCTTATAGAAACATGATGAAGGCTAGAGCCCATCAGAGTAATGAGGCTTTGGCCATCTTTGTGCTTAAAATCATGGTTGCCAGTTATATCAAGCTTTATTTCAAATCGCGGGAAACGCTTTTCCGTCCTTCAAAAATGTTAAGGCAATTCGCGAAAGAGCAATACAATATCACGTGGGCCTCCTAACACCGTATCTAAAGCTGGGGAAGTCATATTTTTGTATTGTGATGATCGACTGTTGCGTATGTTCTACCCTAGCACCAAGACGGCGGCGCTTACTAGCAGATCGAGAAACGAAGTGCCGATACTCTAAGCGTAGCTCCTTTATTAGCTCTAGTGAAGACATAACTCGTGTAACACTCATCCCCTATTAAAAAAAATGAAGATATGTATACGAAATAGACTTACAACTCTCTGTATATCTGACTATAGCATGGTGGAAAGTGCTCATTAGCTTAACCGGGGAAATTTGGTACCAGGTCAATATGTTGTATAATGAAATGCAAAAAAAAAAAGAATCCTTGTCAAGCTTATGCGAACTGCTTCGCCAAGCGTATCTAAGCACAGTCTTGTGAGCGGAAGCGGTTGCCAGACTTTTTAGAGTGGCTCTGAGTATCCGTCAGAAAGAAGACGAACGAGGAGCGCTTAGGACAACCTTCTGTCCAAGGGGTCGCCACCGGGAATCTACACTTCCGGTTCTATGGTTAAATGAACGAGCGGCTTCCTTTTTTTCGAAAGGAACAGACTTCGCCTTTCTTGCCTTCTTAAACGCAGTAAGGCGTGATTTGGAAGGTATGCACGCTCACCTGTAGATATAAAAAAGAGGGCGTAAAGATGTTTATGAATGTCATAGCGTACATTATTATGAAATATTCGATCGTTGAGACTCGTTGCACAATATTTCGAAGATTAAAAAAATTCATACATTTTTTGAGCTTTTAAGAATTCAAAATGTTTAACCGTAACCCCCCCCCCCCCCCCTGGTATTTTTAGAGCGCAGCTCTTAGGCGTCCGTTCCGGCGGGCGCCGTCGCCGTCGCCGTCGCCGTCGCCGTCGGCGTAACCGCGCGGTGCATGATGGGTAAATTTCCCCGCTAAATTTAGCGGAAAATTTTCCCGCTAAATCTGGCGGGAAATTTTCCCCGCTAAATCTAGCGGGAAATTTCCCCGCCAAATTTAGCGGTAAATTTTCCCCGCTAAATCTGGCGGGAAATTTTTACCTAAGAATATCCGAGATAAGCACCTGAGATAAGGAAGAAACACGTTCAGCTGAAGATGTAATAAAGTGATATTAAAGCATAACAAGAGAAAAAAAGCATCGAATAAACGATTCATTGCATTGCACTTATAGCGGTTCATTTTCTGTCATAAAAGCAACGCAAACCACAAAGATCGATTTCGGACAAAAAAAATAAAAAACAAGGAGATAAAAAAGAAGGAAATCGCAGTCTGCTTGAAGCAATGCAAATGCAGAGCTCCTCGTACTAATGCGCGACGACACCGGCGTTATTCAAAGGAAACTCAATGCGGGCCCAAGGCTGCCAAACACAGAGGATAGGAGCCGCACGTGAAGCGCGCATGCGAGGGTTCCAAGGCGGGCCTGCGGGATGTTTAAATTGGGCCTCAAGCCGCCCCAATTCGAATTTTGGTAAGCAAAGAAAAAAATAGAATAAAAAACAACGTAAAACAGCAAGAGACGGTAAAGGCTGCCGTGAAAACTTAATAACGGGGCCCTCCTCGCTGCGAGAAACGGATGCGGAAATTGTCGGACGTGACCTGGGAAGCGCCCGATGCCGTCTCCTTCGTCTGACGCCGGGGCCGCCCGCGCCGGAGCCGGCGGCTTCGGCGTGCGTGCCTCTCGCAAAAAGCCGACGAGGCAGCCGAGACGGCCCCCCCCCCCGTGCTTTGTTCACCGCTAACGCAGTTCCGTGCACGGTGTCGGCGGTTTTCTTAATGGCCGTTAACCTCTTCTCGTGGGAGGTGCGCCCGAATTGCGTTCGGACACAGATGTGGGGGAAGGAGTGAAGCCAAGAACAAGGGGAAAAAAAGAAAAGATTGGGTCTGAAGTACCGGGAGAAAAAAAAAGTTTGTTAGAGTTGTGGGGCACGCCAGACTGCGTGATAATGAAGGTGAGGCACAAGGAACACGCAGGACGAGCGCGAAGAACCACATTTCGAATCTGGGGGCATCGCACTGGTGTGAGGAAAGCCTAATGTACGCTCCGCTTTCCAAGATTGTGGTGCCAGTTTTTGCAGGTGAAACCCAAGGTGTTGTTTGTAAAACACCGTATGTTTAATCGAACGTTAGGTTGTTCTGCCATGGTTAGGAATCATTGGAAATGAATGATTGAATCCCTGTTTAGAAATATCATTTACCGTAATGAACGCACAAACCCACACTCAGGTGATCTTCATAGACGGCATCAGCTGTTCTACATTGCTTTCCGTTTGCAGCTGTTGTCATCCATCTGTCATGAAAAGCAAATTGTATAACTATCCTAAATTGTTCATGACTATTATAAATGGACATCACTTTTTCAAGCCCCGACATTTGTAGTTCAAATAAATCACGCAAAACGAGGAAAGATAACATTTTGCACGCTGCAGTTAACAATGACCAGATATACCGGGCGTCCGAGAAAAACTAAACCCTGTTTTTTCGTACCGAAAAAATATTAATTAGGTTTTGCGGAGTGCTCAAATTCGATCAGAACGCAGCCCCAGCCGATCGAGCCAGATGCCAAAGTTTGAGCGCCAACCGTTTTCTTATTCAAACGTAATATGCGATTTTCTGAAGATACCAGTAGAAAAGGTGGCCGACGGAGCTCTCGAATACATGGAGCTCCATGGCGTCAGAAACTAAAAACGGACGAAAACGGGCCCATTTACTCATTAAAAATTTCAGAAAATCACTTTTAACTCCTTTAATAAGATAACGTTTGGTGTTGAAACTTTGTCATCTTGCTCGAACGGCTGGGGTTACGTACTGGCGGAGTTTGAGCTCTCCGCGATGTGCAGTTTATCTTTGCGGTGCGAAAAACAGGGTTCGGTTTTCTCGCGGACGCCCGGTATGTAAATGTGTGCTTTCGATCCGGCTGATTCACGTTCTTGATTCGTTCATACTACACGTCGAAAACAACTCGACGAATTCGTCGTCAAGTCTGAAAAGGGTGCTTCGCCACACTAAGATAGCTGACGAGGGAAAGCCACCATACGCGAAACAGTTCAGGATCCGTATCGCTTGCGCCGGAGAAAATATGCTTCCTATTATGGACCTTTAGCAAACCTTTGCCGTGTTCGGCATACGCCCACTACTGGAGCCTTTGAAGCATGCTTTAAGCGCGCGCCCGGGTGGTACAGTGACCGCGGGGCGCGCGCTTAAAAGCATGCTTCAAAGGCTCCCGGTAGTGCGGTACGTGGAGCACGGCAACGGTTTGCTAAAGGTCCCTAATATCACCGACAAAGGAGAGAACGGAAGGAAGGAGCATCGCTTGTCCGACTCCAACGTGGGATTCCCACCAATCCCCACCTTCAACAACGCTTCGGCGTTTCGTAAATCTGGAGCGCGACGCGCAGCCAAAACACAGCAGAAGACATAAAGCACGCTAAAGGTCGGTCGTTTAAGAAAAAGACAACAACAACACGCCTTGCCGTTCTTACTTTGTCAATGGTTAAAGTATGACTAAGACATCCAGTACCCGTATATGACTGTTTATTGCAACACACAGAGAAAAACAGTTGTTAGTACTACTGGTTTTTTTTTAAAGAGACAGAAACACGCTTAAAGGGTACTCTGACAATTTTTGGTGCTACCCCAACTGGCTATATTTTTCAGAATCACCGGCCTTCAATCTTTCTGGTATGCCATTTCGAATCGCAAAATTCAGAATAGTTGTTGTATAATCGGCAAGGAAAAATGATGCCACAACAAACATTCAAATATGCCCGCGCTTTTCAGGAGCGTGACGTCAGGGAAGGTAGGCTTCCAGGTTGAGTGGGCAGCCTAGTAATGGACTGTGCCGAGCATTTGTATCATGCTGCTGCACTGTTGCCAGTAGAAACTTTCACTTCGAAAAGCACGGCGAGGACCAATGTTGTAAATTAAATAACTTCGCAAAAAAAACAACACACACACAGATTATTTTTGACTAATATTTGAGTTACTGTTTTAACGATGTCTGTTTTGTGTTTAGCACGTTTTCAGGCAAATCGGGGACTAAAACAAATGCTGGGGTACCCATTTAAGAAGTGTTGAGGGTGTCGAGCACCAGGCGTCTCATTATCAAAAAACGCAAAAAAACCCAAAAACAAAACAACAGAAAGCAGAAAATAAAAAAGCGTAAACGTAATTAATCAGATTCCGTGTTTCTCAAGTCGACAGCAACAATAATGAAGGTGCATTATCTGCACTTTACCCATAAGCGGGTCTGGTCATAGCTTCCTATATACTGACAAAGCCTGGCAGATCGCCGACGAGGGAAGCGGCCGCCGAAAATGAAAAAGGGGAGCTAGCAGACAGACGGACAGAGAGGAGAGCCACGTGACTGGCGCCCCCTGCGGCGAGACGCCGAAACAGGACTTCTCTCGAGCGAACAAGTGTGTTTCGGGTCCTCGCCGCTGCAAAATCTGTGCACTGACGTCCAGGTTTCCCGAGAAATGGCTCTTTGATGCTACGTGCCAACAGATCCTCGCCGCTCCAAATCTGCGACCGGGCACTCTATGGCTTCGTCGTCAAACTGCCAGGCTTTGTGAGTATAGAGGAGGCCATGGTCTGGTGAACGCACTAAAGACCGACGAATGCCGAGGCGCTGGAAAGTCCCCACTGATCTATCTGCTGCATTTTATTCTTTATCTTGGCTGAACTCATCCGCGACCACGTAATCGTTCACACTTAGTCAAAAAGGTGCAACTCAGAGCACTACTTTCGCAATGACTTTCAAGTTCGGGCGGTAGGAAAATTTACATATAGCAATATCATCCCCAAAACGAAACAATCTTTGATATTAAGCGTACATGTAAGCGCATAAATGAAAACATTTATTTAGCGTAAATAGGTACCATTAAAACTTTACTTCGCTGCGACCTCATGATCATAAATTAATGGGAGACTTTGAAACCTTGCGTAATAAACGCGATTGTGAGTGGTATTCTAACACGGAATGTTAGCCGCATCCGACAAGATTGAAGCCGTTGTGTGCTACGTAAAACAACCATTGAAAAAGAAGAAAAAATCTAACTAACTGCTTGATTCAGCAACACGCACCTTAACCTGTGTTTCAGGTTTCTGCACGTTGAACATACAATAATGCTATTGATCGAAATGATTATGCCTCTGCGTACTTAATAATTCGTGAATTAATTGGATGGCAATAAGGGACGTGTGTTGGTATCCTTCGATATTGTTAAGGTAATAAGAAGAAAGTCGGGAGTTAAAATTAAGGCTCCATATCCTTAGCCTGATTTAATGTAAAATTATTTTCTCAATAGTCACTCGTCCGAAACGTTCACTGCGTGATTGTGTCTGCTTTTATTTCCGCAGGTTAAACATGACGTTAAATTTTATATTGTTCACCCTCGCTGAAAGGTTCGTCAGCCGGACAGCCCAGCTTTCGGATTTACTTTCTGTCTTTATTCACAAACGTATTATGAAGCGAATTCGGGTTTAAGGCAATGACGAACGCTAAAACCGCCTCGATGTGTGCACCAAAAATCTATTAAACAATAAACAAACAAACAACAGCAAAAAACGCGCAAAGCTATCTTGTTCTTGTTTTTTTATTATTAAAAGATTAATAAAGAACTATTTCAAGACATAAGGCCTTAACCTTTGAGACCTTCGTCGAATTTTGGCAGTGTTGGCGGTAACTCGTTACAAGTAACGGCGTTACCGGAAACGCGTAACATTTTTTTCAGTAGCGCAGTAATGTATTCGCTTCTTTTCTAAAACAGTACCGTATAACGTACTTAAGTTACTTAAATCACGTATCGGGTAACGTAGTGACAATCCTCCTTACACCAAAAAAACACCTTGTTACCGTCAATTTATAAATAAAAAGTAACGCGAGAGTAACGCGTGTGTTATTTTTATCGGTAACAGCAGCGTGTTCTTTTTATTTTAGGGTAACCTAGATCGGTAACGCGTTATTTTATTTTGCAACTAAGGAGTAACGTATTTCGTTACCTTTCTTCGGTAACGATTGCAATGCTGCGTTTTGGGCACAATTGTCTCGGTCGGCGAGGCCGGATGTGGCGGCGGGCAACAGCGTCGGAACCGCAGGAGACAGCCGCTTCCGTGTCGTCGCAAATGCAAATTTATCGAAGCCCCCCCGCGGGGGAGCGTCCCGACGCTTTTCTCTGCCTCCGCTTCTTTCCGCTCGCGTCGCGCCTACAGCCTCGGGGCGCGTACGAACACGCGTCGGCGCCCTCAAAGGTCGCCGTGGGTCGCGCCCCTTCTATGCTCTTCTTTAAAGAGCCTAGATTGCAAAGACGGGGCAACTCGAACCACGGAGGGCGTTTGCCATTTAACGGTGGTAGATCGCTATACTTTGTCTTAATCCACGGTGGACGAAAGGCCGAAACCACGCGCCACCAGGTCCAATCACGTTTGACGCTAAACTATGAGTTGCTAAACATTCATTAGCGGTGGACGAATGCGGAAAGCAAGTCGTCTGCGTCTTGCTCCGGAGTTGCGGTGACGTCAAAACGACGCCGAGCTCTTATTGGCTGATTGAAAACGATTGGGCGTAGACCTCAAGGCATCTAGCATTGAGGTCTACCCTCTATTTTTCAATCAGCCAATCAGAGCTCGGCGTCTTTCTGAGGCCACCGCAACTCCGACGCAAGAAGCAGACGAACTTACTCTCCGCATAGCTTCGACACTGCAAAGAACCTGAATGTCGTGGTTTTTTTTGCAGCGTAAAATTGATGAGTCACTCAGTGCTATTCGATTCGGACCACTGCCAGCTCATCCCCATCAGGGATTTAGCCGCGGCCACCGATACGTGCATCGAGGCGAAATACCACGCACCTTCTAAGTGGCTCGTTATTGGATCTGGCGGTCCGTAGCTTTTGCCTTTAGTGTATCGTAGCGTGAGACAAGGTATAATGCGGGTGCGTGTCGTTGTCGCGTGGAGAGAAGAAAACGTGCGTAAGGGCAGAGACGCTCGCTGACGACACACGCAACTCCGAGTGCAAACGCGGGCCGTAAACCACGTGACCCCTATCGAACGTATTGAAGCGCTCCGCAATCTAGGCACACTATTCTTTTTCCCCTCGGATGCTGCGCCTATTTTTAGGGACGTCTCGAAGGCGCGCCAATTCTCGCTAAAAGCGGGAGCAGCGCGACGCGGTTTTGCACGGTCTTTCCTGCCAAGGCGCCGACGTCTTTTTTTTTTTCTTCGGAAACGCCTTGTTTACGCAGCGAACGCGCGTGTGCGTGTCGGCGCGTGTCTGGAAAGAAAAAAAAAAGTAAAAGGCCTTTCGAGAATGAATTTTTATGATTCGTTTCACATCTAAATCCGCCCGTGACCTACACTTTAAAGAATGCCTGCGCGTCTACTTACCCGCAAAACACTCGAAGAGCCAATCTCTGTGATCTACGAAATCGTCTCAACGAATGATGAGGCGGAACATCTGTTTACGACCTCAAGATGAAGTCGGCGCTGTGGCATTACGCAAAGCAAGCATGACGCTTTGCATTGCGTAATGCCACAGCGCAGACTTCATTTTGAGGTCTAAACAGATGTGCCGCCTCATCATTAGCTGCGCTGATTTCGTAGATCGCAGATATTGGCTCTTCGAGTGCTTTGCGAGTAAGTAGAAGCGCAGGCATTTCTTAGAGTGTAGGCTAAGGTTCACGGGAGCCAATCAAGTGGTTCCAAAAGTGTATCGTCATGGCGGTCGTTGAATCTAGGTGGCCAACCCCGGCTAAAAAATCACGCATATTGAATGTACGAAAATCTTCTTTTATGTGGGCGTTTAGTTTAGCCTTGATATCAAGCACACAGTGATGAGCGCCGTGATTATGCACTTTTGGCGCTGCTTGATTTTCTCAGTGGTGTCGTAACTTCGTCTGCGATCGGACTCAAAGCAAAACGAAGTTATGCGGACCGCAAGTTCGTCTGCTTTTTTTGAACGGGTTGTGCCGACGTCAGAACGCCGATCTTTGATTGGCTTTGATTGAATGTGATTGGGCAGACCTCGAGGCATGGTTGCCTAGGGGTCTGCCCACTGTCTTTCAATCAGAGCCAATCAGAGCTCGACTTCTTTCTCACGTCCTCGCAGCACCTGAAAAAGAAACATTTCGCGAGGAAAGAACTTGGCATTTGCCGATTGTCGTGTTGATGGGCGCTGCATCAGAACACAAATTTTGAGAAATTGTCATATTAAATCGCGAATAGAAAAAAATCTCGTCTTAGCTTAGTATTTTAAGATATTTTTGTCAGAGAGCTTAAGGGAGATAAGAATTACTATTACGGGCGTCTCCATTGAGATAACTCTATGACTATCTACATTCGCAATACAAATATTTAAGTATACAGGTCGATTGATTTATCAACGTGTCGGTAGTATCGATTTGATCACGCATAAAACAATCTAAGGCAAATGGGTAAGCACGCATTTCATTAGTGCATGCTATGCATGCTATTTGTTCCAGTAAAGTCAACCCGTGTTGACATATTCAGATTCGCGGGGATAATTATATTCGGTACCTCTTCTTCGAATGATAGGTTTAGTGTTTAGAAATATCGTCACTATCAGTGCAGTACCGGCTGCATCACTGCGGTTTGTTCCCCTGGAATCGTCAAGGCAGCACCTTGTAAGTAGTGTTTATACCTGTGAGATGCACAGACCTGTAAAACGTAACTCTCCAACGTGTTTCGTTGCGCTCTAGAATTAACGCAATGCAAGTGCACCCTCGAATCACACGTCCGTGTCCAATCCCACCCCAACGCCGCAAACAAACCTTGAGATGAATCATTTGAGGCGTTTTCAGCATCTTCAGGCTACAATGTAACCCAACATAGCGTTTATGAATAATGCGAACTCGTCTCGTAACCAATTCATCTTTCTTGCTTTTACGTACAAGACAACCATTATGTCTCGCCCACCGTGGATTTTGTTCATGCAGCCGCTTTTTAGAGTGGCGTTTGTTTGTGGTGTCCACGGAGACTGTTGCAAGACACGCAGAACAAGGCCCTCCTTCTTTCCAGCGCTCAGGAGACGCAAGAGCCAGTTGCGTACGCGCATTTTCCCATTCCGACCTCGCGATCGAGCGAGTTCCGAGAACGTGAGTTGACGGATTCCGTCGAAGCGAAATCCGGGGGGCCACCGCCTGAAAAGCTTTTCTTGCCTCGCGTGCTAAAGCACGCAGACGCAAAAAGATGAGGAAATGAAATGACTGTTTTCCTCGACGTAGAACTACCGTTTTTTGTTTCGCTCTGTGCGCACATGTTTGGGCCCTTCGTAACTCTTCCGTTCCTTCTTGCGTACGTCGCCGTTGCCTCGACCGGGGCTCGCCCCCCACCAAAAGATATCTTTCCCGTCCGCGTGGCTGCCACGCAATCACTCACCTGTCGCTCCCTCCCGCATTCCCTTCCTAGCCTCGGCCGCCGCAAGCCAATATATTCCACTTTAGCTTCCCGACAAAAGCAAACGTTGTCTTTCTTTTCAACCGTATGCGGCCGACATTGAGAAAGAGAGAGCGAGAGAGCGCGCGCGCGCCGCTTCAAAATGCATATATAGATGCGCGCAACCTAAATAGGATGCAGCAACGAGGCTGCGTTGCGTGACTTTGAAATCGACGCAATAGGCCTGGGCGCGCGAGAACGTTGCAACCGACAGACAGGGGAGGAGGTTGCGCAATCGATTTGGAGTCTGACGTCGCAGGCAGCGGTGACGCCCTTTCCAATCTCGTCCGGAAGATGGGGATTTGCGTCGAGTCCCCGGGTTCGAGCGGGCCGCCCTCGCCGAAAGACGACGGCTTCCGTGTTGTGTATCTCAGACTCCGGGATTCGATTTCGTCCGAGAGGGAATCCCAAATGCCTTGCGCATTACTCCCAAACCACTTCTCGTTCGGCGAAACGCACGTCCAACACAATGCGGGGGAAGACAAGCCCCCCCCCCTCCACCCTCCCCGCCTCTTTCTCCCTAAAAAAAGACGTAAAAAAACACGTTAGTATAATATTGGGTTGCCTTCAGCCGAATTTTAGAATATCGTTATGAATACCAATATTCTTAACAAAAGTGTTGACGTGCAAACCACTGCAATATTCGCCCCACAAAAAAAAACACTTATACACTGACGTTAGAATTGCATCTACTTTATATGTTGGTCCAGCATATCAGAAATAGCGCGCATAGTATTACGTCAACAAGGCTGGTAAAGTCATATGTGGTAAAACGTTTGTTTGCCTAGATACTGAGGGAGGGGAGAAAACGAGAGCACTGGGACGCATGACGTCTTGCTCTGGTTGGAATGATCAGTGGGTAGAGCTAAATGCTCGTTCACACACTTGCAGCCAAGTAGGACCGACTGAGAAAAGACCAATATTTAAGCCCTTTGCGACGGCTTATGACCGTAAACGCTGCTGGGGAGCAGGTCCTACGCCGTCGCAGGAGGCTTGACAAACCGGTCTTGTCTCAGCCGGTCCTCCTCAGTTGCAAGTGTGTGAACGGGCCTTAAAGGTTACGCAACTCCAGCGAGTCTCTCGCCCTCTCGGGGACGAACGAAGAACCAGAGGAGTGGGGACGGGTGCGGATACGGTGGCAGGGATTGTCGGGCTTGGTGCTGCTGCTACCGCATGTTTCCGGTCGGCGTGTTCGCGCATCATGCAGTTTTATCGAGAAAAGCAAGTGCGTTAAAATAGGGAACTGATTTGTTGTTCTGGCTCTGCGGCTTGTAAAAGTCAACATATTAATTTTCTTAACCCACGTCAACATCTTCGTCACCAGCGATGTGGTCCTGCCTTGACCGCTAGTTTTTGTAGCCAAATAAGTTATATTTCAGCCCACTGACCAGCGTAAGCGAGCAGGCGCACGGAAATCCTGAAGAATCAATCCCCGTTTCTTCCGCCATCTTGCGACTAACATCTTGCCACCTGTAGGGCATTGGAGACGCGAGTACTTCGGTTTACCTTAAGTAGACGCGGTCGAAGCTACGAGATGATGGGACCAATCAGACGGCGTGAACAGAGCGCCATCTGGGGTGGTTCGTCACGTTTCTTTGCGTGTTCGATCGTCCCTCGAACCAATCATAAACGACAGAGCCCCAGTTACTTTCGCTTTTGGACGCCGCTTGATTGATCCCATTAGCTCGTAGCGACGGCTGCGTCTGCAGTTAAGATGAAACAAAGTAGAGCTACGTTTGTTCCCGCTTCACCCGTCGAACGCGATTAGAAACGCGGAACGCCGGAGTCGGGCGTTTGCCTCTCGCACTCCAACGCGTTCAACGAGTGCAGCGGTGACAGCGGCAGCTAGCATTAACTCTACCCACTAATCAGTCCAACCACAGCTCGGCTTTCTGGTGTCCCGGCGCGCTTTCGTCTCCTCCTCTTCTTCTGTTTCTCGGCGCATTACATCGTGACATTTAAAAGAAAAGAAAAGTCTTGACGTGCAAACTACTAACCATTGCAACGTTCGCCTAAACAAAACAATTATAACGAGGTTAGAATCGCATTTACTTTATACATCGGCCCAACCGATCCAAATCAGCGCGCGTAAAATTACTCGCATGAGCTGGGCTTGGCGATAGATATTTCGGCGAAAAGTAGATTTGTGAAAGTTTTTTCTATGCTGTATAGTCCAAACATTATGCCAACAAGAGTCGTACAGAGGTGCGCATAAGAGAGATGAACGTCTATGAAAAAGTGGAAGGTGATCAGGTTGGTTACAATTAGATGTTACTAAAAGTACATACATAACGACAGACAACGCGTTACGCTAGTTACGTATTTAAATAGCTAATAAAATGGCGACCGCAGCTTGTATATGACCCTCCTGGAACACATGTCAAAGAAAAAAAAGTAAAGACGAGAACAGTGGAGATGAAGGCGCCTTTCAGATGCGTTAAAAATTCCACGCCAGAGAGACAACTTGAACACACACGCTCCAAACAGGCTCGGACACCCGAGCTCGCACGTTCCTTACGCACACACACTTACCGACCCACGCCCGTAACGTGCAACGGACAACCCGTAAATATTTGAGTACGAGACCGAGCTGCCCAGTTCGCACACGCACCCAAGCTCCACCGTCCCCGCACGCACCGGGACGAACCTCCGACGCAAATCTGACTCTCGTAAGACACCAGTCGATGTCGCGCTCTAGCAATGCAACCTCGAAGACAAGGCCCACTTTTTTAATGCGAATAGCATTCTTTGGATACTTCACGCACTTTTCGTCTATGTATCTATCTATCTATCTATCTATCTATATCTATCTGGCTATCTAACCCTCTTACGCCGCGGGTCGATAAATAAATAAAAAAGACCGGCGCCGGCGGGATTCGAACCGTTGACCCTTGATCAGCAGGCAGACGCGCTAACCACAGAGCTATGAAGGCAGTCATTCAACGGCACTCTAAACACCTGTTTATATCTTTACCATCGCGCTGCAGCTCTACTGCACGAGGGCTCATTCCGCTCTCGTGAGGCTTAGCACTGCCCCTAGCTCACCCTCTCCCGCGCTCGGGAGAGGGTGATGTAGCGGCCGTGCTCACCCTCACGAGAGCGGAATGAGCCCTCGTGCATGGAACGCGCGCGCACCGGTAGCTGTGACAGCGCTGTAAAGCGCGTCCTATGGTAAAGATATAAACAACCGTTTAGAGTACCGTTGGTTGAGACTATACTTCGTTTCAGCTTGGGTCCAGACGCAGGCGATGCTACAAGCGCGAGCTCCGGGCTTCCAGCGTCCCTGCGAAGCACCGCGCTCGTGCAATGCAGCACTGTTCAGGGCCACACGCTCGCGCTCGTAGCATCGGCTGCGTCTGGACCCAAGCTGAAACGAAGTATAGCTGAGACGCCAGAAAGTCTGGTCGGTACCATTTTGAGTGTTTGTGCGTATGGCGCGTGCTTTGCTCGCCTTCCTAAGTGACACAAACGCACGTGCTGGGCTGCGGAGATCGTGCGCAGGGCTGTGAAAGTGTCAACAAATTTAGAATCGCCTCAAGAGTGGGCTGGCGTATCTAGAGTGTGCCGGCTACCTGACGAACGCGCATAACTCCGCACCGTTTGATGCTATTCGCATTAACGTAGATAATCATTCCCAAAGGATGGGTTCTGCTGATTTTTTCTGCCCCAAAACGTCATCACGGGTGGATCCCGAAAGCCGCC
>JAZHYW010010556.1:0-10375 GCA_037355805.1 Ixodes ricinus | reverse complement strand
AGGCTGTTTCAAAGATCACGGTCTGGCGGATCTGGGTGATCGGTGTGCTGGTGTTCGGAAGCCGAGTTGGCCGAGTTCTGTTTTGCATTGTGAGGCGCGTTTCTGTGCGCGACACGGAGGTGCGATTTGTTTTCGGCGGCGGGTGTTCCTCCATCACCGCGACTGTAGTGTGTTCGCTGGCGTGCTGTGCGATCGTTCCTGATGGATGAAGCATCTCCGCCGCTCGAGATCGTGAAGGACGTTCAGTCTTCGACGGAGCATGAATGCGTGTTTCGGGCGAACCTCCAAGATGAGGCAGCCGTCGGCGAATGGTTGGAAGAGTACAGCGTCGAAACGAACACGTCCTGGATCGTCCAAAAAGTCCAGAAGGAGGGACAACGGTAAGTTGATCGACGCACGTGAGCATTTGATCTTGCTCGTATTAGTGTACTTTATAAATTGCGTTACATTTCACGCGTCTGTGTTGACATGTTCGTAAAACCTGGGTGTGCCGAGCATTGATCAGTTTTCGTTCCTGAAGCGAGAAAACCAGAGTCCGAGAGCTATGGCGTCGACTTTTGGTTTCGGTTTGCGACGCCATTGTTCGTGTCGCGTCAAGCGGCCGTAATATATTCAGTGGTGTGACTATACTGGTCGTTTCAGACTCACCGCGCCAAAGTGGTCACTCTGTAAAATCTCACCAGATTATAAAAGATTGAACACTATTCCGAAAGTATTCGTTTGACGTACGATTTGGATTCGGGAGTTGGCTCCGTTGAGTGCGCTTCTCGGCATGCACAGGTGCACAGATGCATAGCGGAGAAGTGACAACAACGTGCTAGAGAGCAGAGGCGCTTTTTCAGAAACAGGACGATACAAGCGCGCGCGTCGGCTAACAAACGCCCACACACATTGAAAAAAAAAATGAAGTAGGTAATTAGGTCAATGTTGATGTGACATTTCTATCTTACATTAGCGTTCTGAAAACAAAGCCGCGGATATTATAGTAAAATAAATATATATATGATGTTACACAGCTATGTCTTTACAAACTGGGTGCAGATGTAAAGAAATAGTTGGGCATAGGAGGCGAATTTATAAATACACTAGACTAAGTTGAATAGTTATGTGGAATCCCCAGTTTACTTATCATATCTAGGAAATGCCTTGCAATATTCGAAGGACAATCAATGAATAAATGGCTTCAGTTAAAATAGCTTCACCAGTTGGAAGTTTGGAAATAGACCCTTATTAGTCTAGTTGCATTTTCTATTTAAGAAAGCATATTTATAGTTTGCATACTGATTTGGTATCGTCATATAACTCCCCACAGGCACATTGTTATGTTAAATTTTGTTGGCTTCCATAGTGGAATAAGTTTAGAATACTGTCCGACAACATCCAGTGTGAGAGTCAATTTCCTCAACTGTTCAATACAGCCATAAACAAACTTTTTTTTTCTTTTGCTGTCATTGTTTGAGGCAGTTGTGTCAGTGTAACACTGCGCAGGTTCGGAGAGGAATAAATGGGTTGGAGTTATAAAGTCGTACGCACCAGTTTTGTCCGAAATTATTAATATTTTTTTTCTTTGATTTGCTGGAATTTTGTTTGTGCTGTACCAGTGTGTAATGGCATGTCTGGCGCCACAGAAGGGCCATAAGCTCGGAGAAAAACTGCTGCAGCCACCGGGTAGGTACAGACACTAGGGTTTGTGAATGCGAACCAGTTTTCCAGGATGGACAACGATCGGTCACTTGTCTTGCAGGGAGGTCCTTGCCTGTAGCTACAAATTCTCTCTCTGGCATGGTGTGATTTGCGCATCAGAAATTAACTTCACTTACAGTACCTCCAACACTCTCGCCAATTCTGTTGCCCTTGTCCAATTTGCAGAATGGTCTTCCACAAGGTTTGGCGCTGCCAGCACCACAAGAGGAACAAGGTGTCTGACCGCCGCAACGCTGCATGCATGGCCAGGCTGGATGTCAAGCTTAAAAAGCTCACCAAGGACACGAGGAAAAACGACGCCTACCTGCGCAGGGATGTGCCCTTGGTTGCAGTAATTCGGATCGACTCCAGGCACACGCACAGCACGCAGTCAGCCGATGCCCTTCGCCTCCTTCGTGGTACAAGCACTACGAAGGAGACCTTCCTGCGCTACTTCAGCGACGGGATGACTGTCTGCGAGGCTCGGAGGCTCCACGAGAGCAAGCTGTGCCTGGAGGACGGTGGTCCTGTGCTGCTGGCCAACGGTGCCCTGAACCCCACGACCAGGACTGCACAGCACTGGCACAGCGTGTGGAGCAGCACATGCTTTGGCGGTGGCGCCATTGACCCACTGTCCAAGCTGGAGGAGAAGGCACCCCTCTATGCAGCTCAAGGTATGCCACAAGTTATCACAGTGCTATGGCCCATTCCTGAGTTGTCACTTTGCCAAAAGAAATATGTTGTCGGTGTATGAGCTTGGGCCACGACATTAGACATGTTTAATTAAGTCTCATTTGAGCGACAAGAAAACAACGAGCTACGTTGACCAACTTGAAGCACGTGCAGCAGTCACAAAGGTACCTTTGGCAGACTTTGAATCTCCCTATGCTCGTGAAGTAAAAACAAGTGATTGCAACTCTGCCAAGGATACTTTCACGTGCTTGAGGCTGGTGAATGTCGGTCGCTGTTTGTTGTTCGAGCGGGACTAAGTCATTAGAGGACAACTCTAACCAAGAATCATCTCTCGGGTTCACGTAAATTGCATGTCATGCCAAAAGCCGCTGCCTACAACATTTGAAGTACACAATAGCCATGGTAGTTTTCGTGCACAGTTTCATAGCCACCTATTTTAGCAATAACCACACTTTTATTTCTTATTATTATTATTTCGTAGCATGCAGGAGCAAATTTTGAGGCATTGAGTGCCTAAAAAAAAAAGTGAATAAAGAGAGCCGCCGTTTTAGCAAGGCTCTTTACAAAATACTTTCCAGGCACTGGCGTGACGGTGAGCCGGAGCGACAGCAGCACTTGCTGGGCGGTTCTCGTGGTGACCCCGATCATGCAGCGGGCTCCCCGCAGGGGGCACCTGTGAAAGCAGGTGTTTGGAGAGTGGCGTCTCCACGGACCCCGAGCCCCGCAGGGGCGCCTGCACCATAGGTGCTAGGTGCTTGGTGAGTAGCGTCACCACGGACCCCAGCCACGTGGGCCACCATACCCGCACGCAGGGGGCACCTACTTTATAGTAGGTGCTTGGTGAGTGGCGTCACTACGAACCCCGAGCCATGTGGGTTCGCCCACCCACGTCTGGCTGTGCGTGGCGTACCCGTGTCCGGGGAAAAGGGGACCCTGGTGGTTGAGCTGAGCCCGGGGTATGTTTGGACCCTTCGGGGCCCCCGGGCGAGGCAATACACCGCTTCGGCCCCTGCTTCTCGTAGACGGGTGTCCTGGCTTGGCCCGACCAGGATGATTCAGTCAGTCGCCTCTTCTACCCTCTTCTTCCTTCTTTCACTTTTCCTCCCACCTCTTTCTCTTTTCTTCTACACTCTCTTCCTTCCTTTTTCACCCTCCTAGGCGGCAAGGGCTAACCTTGAGTGGAAACAGGTCCTGTCCCTGCATCCACACTCGGTTATAGTGCCCGGGCAGCACTGGTAGAGTAATTGTGTCAGCCAAGCCCATCTTGCTATGGCACATTACCTACCCCCTTGTTGGGCTCCGTGGTGGGCGGTGCACCCGGGCACTGAATCTTTCTCCCATCTTTATGGGTACTCAAACTAAACCTCCCTCTGATCGGGCCCTGAAAAGGGTCCGCACCGAAGTCCCTAGAAAAGACACGACCCCATCTCTTCCTGCATTCCCCAAATTTTTGGTTATGCACTCCGAAGATGACACTCCACTCTCCAAGATGTCCCCCTTTCTTGTCGCGAAAGTGCTAGAAAGTGCGGTCGGTAAGAACTTTAAAGCTAAAAAGATGCCCTCGGGTGACCTACTTGTGGAAATTGAATCCAGACAGCAGAGTACAGCACTCCTTGCGTTGAACTCTGTGTCTGATCACGAAGTGACCGTTTCGCCCCATCGTACACTCAATACGATTCAGGGCGTTATCTCTGAGGATGACCTGATCGAGACTTCCGACAGTGAAATACTTGAAGGGCTCTCTGACCAAGGAGTTGTAGCTGCGAGGCGCATCTCCCTGCGTCGGGATGGTCAAGAGCGAAAAACAAAACACATAGTTCTAACTTTTAATTCCACCACGCTCCCCGATGCTGTTAGGGCAGGCTATCTCCACTGCAGGGTTAGGCCCTATGTGCCTAATCCTCGAAGATGTTTCAAATGCCAGAGGTTTGGCCATGGCTCCCAGCATTGCCGTGGAAAAGCAACGTGCGCAAAATGTGCCAAATCTGACCACCCAGCAGAGTCCTGCACCAACGACCCACACTGTGCAAACTGCGGTGATCCCCACCCTGCGTACTCTCGATCCTGCAGAAGCTGGAAAGAAGAAAAGGAAGTACTTAATCTTAAAGTGAAAGAAAATCTCTCCTACCCAGAGGCACGCCGTCGCTTCGGATTCTTGCGCAAGGGTAGCTATTCGCAGGTGGTGCAGCGGGGACCTGCACCACTGATGGTAGCAGTGGCGACCCAAACGTCCTTTCTGGACTATGGGAAGCCACGGCAGTCCCCCACGCCCCAGCTGAAGATTCAGCTTCCGGGGCATGCAATCTCGGCTGGGCGGTCTACGGACCCTCCCAGCCAGAGCGCGAACCCTCGCGCTCCAACAGGGCAACAGCCTGTGTCTTCTCAGGCTGTTTCCCAAACCCAGGATGGGCCGGTGGCTGCCGCAACCGTCCCTTCTCCGCGCTCTCCTTCCAGGGAGAAGGGTCGACACTCTCGCCCACACTCCCTGGAGAGAGCATCATCGAGGAGCGGCATGGCTCTCGTGCCACTCCTGCGGCGCCTAGGGGGCAGGACAGGGTGATCTCGGGCGACACCCCGCCCAGCACCTCCTCTGCCCCTCTGGCTGGGGCTGGTCGTGGACGGGGCATGGCGCCCCATTCTCCCAGCCTACCCAAACCAGCAGCAAAGGCCCCGCCTCAGGAAGCAGAGGCCATGGAGGAAGGTACAGAAGTCTCCACTCATGCGTCTGAGCAAGACGACATGGAGTGGCAGACTTCTAAAAATAAACAGAAAGGCAAAAAACCTGTAATCCCTCCAAAGTAACGCTGATTTTTTTGCCATATGCGGCAGATTTACGACTTTTTGCATATTCTTACCTAGTTTTACTTTTTACTTTTATTAACTTTTTAACTTTTTAGAGGAATGACCAATTTTCACTTTATGCAGTGGAACTGCCGCGGTCTTTTACGTAATATTGACGACGTTAATTTTTTTATGGACGAGCTACGTCCTATTGCTCTCTCCTTACAAGAGACTCATCTTAGTGATCATCATAAATCAGTGTTGCGTCGCCATCAAGTTTTTAGAAAAGATCGCCCCGCATCTAACTCATCCGGTGGAGTGGCGGTAGTTGTCCAGAGTGGGGTTGCCTGCTCTCGGGTTCCTCTCACTACACCTCTTGAGGCTGTGGCTGTACGCCTCCTTTTGGACCGCCTCATCACCGTTGTCTCCATTTATATCCCACCCAACATTCCACTGCATCTTCATGATCTCCAAAGACTCGTTTCACAGCTTCCTCACCCTTTTTACTTTTAGGAGATTTTAATGCTCACCACCCCTTATGGGGTAGTGCCCGTCAAGATTCACGTGGTGGAGTCCTTGAGCGGTTTTTATTAACATCTGGGCTGTGCCTTATGAATAAGAGAGAGCCAACCTTTTTTAGTGCAGCCCACAATTCATTTACATCTATCGATCTTTCTTTCTCTTCACCCTCATTGTTTTCTTTATTTACCTGGAAAGTTTTAAATAATCCTTTTGGAAGTGACCACTTTCCAGTCGTCCTGGAGAGTTTGGTTTCTGTACCAAGCCTTATGAAACGTACCCCTCGTTGGAAACTGGAAAAAGCAGATTGGAGTCTTTTTAGCGTATACTCGGACCTGAAACCTCGCATGTTCCAGTCCTTAACACATGATGAAGCCACGACATACATTACAGAACAAATAATTAATGCCGCTTTACGCTCCATCCCTCAGACTTCCTGTAAAATAGCCAAGAAATGTAAGCCATGGTGGAATGATGATTGTTCCACCACCAAGAAGAAACAGGATAAGGCTTGGGGCATATTTCGTAGATATCCGACAGTTGTAAACTTAATAGAGTTTCAACGAAATAGGGCTCAAGCTCGTAGGACAAGAAAGCAGGCCAAGCGGAAGTCTTGGAGGGGATATTTGTCTTCTATTAGTAGCTATGTCCCAGCAAAGGAAGTGTGGGATCGACTTCACAGGGTTGAAGGCAGATACCGCTGTTTCACAGTTCCTCTCTTTCCATCTGCATCCTCATTGCACGACCAGGCTAATCTGTTAGGTGCACATTTTGCAGCTGTTTCAAACTCCTCGCACTACTCATCGACGTTTTTGAAGTTAAAGTCTGATGTAGAGAGAACGAGAATCAGCTTGGCAGGAGGAGCCTCCGCACCCTACAATAAACCGTTCACAATGGTGGAGCTCCAAATGGCTCTGAATGTCCGAAAGCACTCTGCCCCAGGTCCTGATCGTATACATTACGAGATGATTCGACATTTATCGAAGGAATCACTTTCAGCTCTCCTCATATATTTTAATGGCCTGTGGAAAGATTCATACTTTCCTACCGAATGGAAACAGGCAGAAGTGATTCCGCTGCTGAAGCCTGGAAAGGACCCTTCCCTCCCATCAAGTTACAGGCCAATAGCATTGACTAGTTGCCTGGGAAAAACGTATGAAAGGTTAATCAACAAGCGTCTTATTTACTTCCTTGAGCAAAATAATATTTTGGATGTAAATCAGTGCGGCTGTCGACCTGGACGCTCCACGACCGACCACTTAGTTCGGCTGGAGACAGTTGTACGGGAGGCATTTGTGAACAGGCAGCATTGCGTATCGGTATTTTTCGACTTGGAGAAGGCTTACGATACCACTTGGAGACATGGCATCCTGCATGACCTTTTTACATACGGAGTACGTGGCAGATTGCTTCACTGCATTAAAAACTTCTTATGTGATCGCTCTTTTCGTGTACGGCTAGGGACAACACTTTCTGATTTGTTTGTTCAGGAGAACGGGGTTCCTCAAGGCGGAGTCCTGAGTGTTACCCTCTTCGCTGTGAAAATTAATTCTTTATGCCGGGTCATACCTTCCTCCGTATCGTACTCCCTTTATGTAGATGATATTCAAATTTCTGTAGCATCGTGTAATATGTCTAGCTGTGAAAGGCAGCTGCAGCTAACCATAAATAAAATGACTAAATGGGCAAATGAAAATGGTTTTAAGTTTTCTTCAGAGAAAACGGTCTGTGTGCCTTTTTCTTTGCGGCGTGGGCTTTGGGTAGATCCAACTCTTACTTTAAATAGAAATAACATTGCAGTTAGAACAGAGCATAAGTTTCTGGGAGTGATTTTTGACCGCAAGCTTAACTTCGTATGTCACCTCAAGTGGCTGAAGCAAAAATGTCTACAGGCGATGAACATCTTGAAAGTTATTTCACACAAGTCTTGGGGTTCCGATAGAAGGTGTCTACTTCGTTTGTACTCTTCTCTTGTGCGATCGCGCCTTGATTATGGTGCTGTCGTGTATGCATCTGCCCGGCCGTCTGCTTTAAAAATGCTTGACCCTGTGCATCACCTTGGGTTGCGTCTTGCAACCGGTGCTTTTAGGACATCTCCTGTTTTAAGTCTGTATGCTGACTCCAATGAAATGTCGCTTGAAAAAAGACGACAGTATCTAAGTCTGATTTATGCCTACAAGGTGTTATCAGAACCCAGCCATCCAGCCCACAGTAGTATTCGAGAGTCTAAGTTTTACCATACGTTCGAGCATAAACCAACTGTTGTTCGACCCCTGAGCCTTCGTTTTGAGAGCCTCCGTCTCTCTCTTAACCTGCCACGTGAGGGTGTTCATTTCCTAGAAAGTGCATATCATACTGCCCCATGGGATATCAAACCTATAGCTTGCAATTGGTATTTTACAAAATTTAATAAGCATAATGTTTCTCCACTCATTCTACAACAGGAATTCTTAGCTCTGCAAGAAAAATACAGACATTACTGCCAGTTTTACACTGACGGTGCCAAGACTTCAATGTATGTTGGCTCCGCTGTTTATTCAAATTCGTTTACGCATGTTACTCGACTTCACAATGTCGCCAGCATTTTTACTGCCGAACTATATGGTGTTCTGGCAGCACTTGACTACATTATCAGAGGCAAAGTGATGAAAGCCATTATATTTGTGGACTCTCAAAGTGTTCTTAGTGCAGTATGTTCTGTTACACCAACTAGAAATAAGTTGAGTCAACTCGTCCGGGCCAAAGCTCAACAGGGACTCGCTGATGGGAAAGACATTATGTTTTGCTGGATCCCGAGCCATGTGGGCATCGCAGGCAACGAGGCTGCAGATAGACTAGCTGCCTCTTCACAAAATCTTTTACCATCGAATGTCTGCATCCCTTACCAAGACCTTAAGATGTCCGTAAGATTTTCACTTTCACGGCTATGGCAATCTGAATGGAAGTTAGCTAATAATAATAAACTCCATACCATCAAACCAGAACTTGGCACATGGGAGACCTCTTATAATAAAAATCGTTTCCACGAAGTCCTCCTGTGCCGCTTGAGAATTGGCCACTCGTTCATTACTCATCAATACCTGCTTATAGGTGAGGAACCGCCATTATGCGAGCACTGTGGAGAAACTTTATCTGTTCTGCATGTTCTCTTTCTTTGCCCTGGCCTTCTACAACAGTACAAGACCTTTTTCCCTGAGCTTTTCAAGTACAACATCCCATTTCACCCTGTCTTGGTTCTAGGGGAGCAGCCTCTTATATCCTTTGAACGCCTTTTAGCTTTTCTGAAAACTACTGGTATTTTACACAAGCTATAGCCAAGTTTTAGTCTAGTCTTAGTGTGTTTTTACCAATGTATTTTTAGCTTACCTCGTTTGGCGCAGTATGGCCATCGGAGCTCTTGCGCCATAAAACCCGCAAACAACAACAACATGCAGCGGGCCCAAGCACTGGACGTGGCAAAAGACATCGTCTTCATAGACTCTACGTCCTCTTGCGACACAACCAAATGCACCGTCACGGTGGTGCTCGTGGCAACGATGGCTGGCGCCGTCCCCGTCGCAGTGCTAGTCCACAACGAGCAGAGCACCGAGGGCTACGCGACTGCGTTCAAGCTCCTCCGTGACACCCACCCACTTTGCTTTGGGGGCCAGTCGGTAAGTAGGAGAGAAAGATAAACTATAGCATTCTGTATTTAGTACACACTTAGGAAAAGCTAAAGGACATGGCAGCTTTATGTTTCAAGCTTCATTTTTGTTGTCGTCGCCGAGCAGTGAACATACTAACAAAAACCATGGCTCTGTGGCATGAGTACAAGCGGCAAAGCCTAGGATGGGAACAAGAGAATGGAAGGAAATGTTGCAGTACAGGAAAATGCTGGCAGCGCCAAATTGAAAACGTCAGTTTGTAAATTGGTATTTTCAACATAAATAACCATCACCAGCCGTACATCTCGAGCAAGTGTAAAAGAATTCCCATGAACATTTAATAAGCACGATTGTCCAGTTGTTAGCGTTGTGTCTCATGGTCGGCCACATATGTATTGTCATTTCTCAGGCACCGAACGTGGTGATGACTGACAACTCCAGTGCGGAGAAGGCTGCGGTGCAGGAGACGTGGCCCACAGCGAGGCAGCTTCTGTGCCATTTCCACGTCGCACAGGCGAGTGGCGCTGGCTGACGGCAGCTCGCAACCGCGTCGACAAGGACCAGAGGCGTCAATTGATGTCGCTCTTCCAGGAGGCAAGTTTTGTAACGGGGGCACTTGCGCAACATTCTAGGGTTCTGAGGCATGCATTGACGTGAGGGAGAAAGTGCTATCGGGTCTAGCAACACACCTCAACTTCGGTTTCACCAGCAGAGTGGCATTTTCATATTAATGTGTCTGTGGGAGTCTGGCAGGTGCTGGCCGGATCTCCATTAGAGGATTCTCAGGTGCAATGACCAACCGCAGGTGATGTACGCCGACAGTGAAGAGAAGCTGGAAGCTGCGACTGCCCAGCTGAAGCGTCAACCGCACCAGGCCTTCGTGGCACGGGTGGAGGCCTTCCTTGGGAGACGGGAGGAGTGGGTGCTGCTCTTCCGATGCCAACATCACCACACGGGGCACAACACCAACAACTCTGCTGAGGCCACCATCCGTGTCCTGAAGGACATGGTTCTTAACAGGACGGAGGCCTTTAACGCGGTGGCACTGGTGGATG
>JAZHYW010010555.1:0-80160 GCA_037355805.1 Ixodes ricinus | reverse complement strand
AAAAATATTCCTTGTATATGGCAAACAGAAAATAAATGAAACTACGTACACCTTGGACGAAAGCAATGAGAAAACAAGAAACATTCGATATCGGATTGAATGACGAAGAAGGATTGACAGCGAATACGCCTTTTCCATCATTAATCTAAATGCGCGGAGCATCCAAAATAAAACGGTTAATTCAGAAAACGTCCTTGTCGAACATGACCCTTCTGTCGTAATTATAACTAAAACGTGGCTGTGTCCCTCTGTTTTGAATTGTGAAATTGTTCCACCGGGGTTCAGCATCACCAGAAGAGATCGCGCGAGCAAGGGGGGTGGGGGTGGAGTGCCCATTGTAGTAAAAAAACAGTATCGACTGTCTTGTGATAGACGACACTCCTGACATTGAAAGCTTATCGTGAGGCTGACAAAATCGGAGTTCATAATTGGCTCAGTTTATTGCCCTACTGGCATGAATCTTGATTTCGTTCAAAAGCTAAATGACTTTCTAATAAAACTGCGCATTGACTCAAAGAAAGTTATAATTGCAGGCGATTTCTATGTCGGGGAGGTCAATTGGGATGCATCATTACCTGATACTCGTGATGTCTTATTCTCTTCAGCTTTGATAGACATGACGCTTTCGCATAATTTAACGGAATTTGTTGAGGAATTTACAAGAATTCGAGGAGAAAGCAAATCTATACTTGATTTATTTTTTTAAGCGAGAGCTGGCTGTTACATTTTTATGAATGTTGAGTCTTGCCAGGTATATCGCGTCACTCTATGGTAATTTTATCGCTAGATTTGAATGAAATTCCTTCGGTGCGTTATGAAATCACTACCTACAGAGATTTTAGTCATGGGGATGACGTGGCTATTTTAGACATACTCAATTTTTGTACGACGCCCTCGAGCAGATTAGTTTTCGGGAGTGCTAAACGTAAACGTTGATCAACTCGAGTTACAATAAAGAAGTTATTGCTCGGCTTGTACCATTCTTTCAGTCAGTACTCAGACACCTTAACTTATGCGCGCACTGACGCGCAATCCATGGATTAACACATGCAAATGTTATATCGAAAACCACGAAACTTTTCGTTGTTAAGATATATTACGGTCTGGGTTGGTTCATGGATTGCTGCTCATGTGCTTCGTATCTCACCGCTTTCCGGGACATGAATCTGAAGATAATGGGCAGTGGCCGTAACAATCTTTTTAAATGTAACCATGACAATGTTGATCAAGCGTTTCGAAAAGTTTTAAAGCATCTTTCACCACGAAATCTGACTGACTGAACGTGCATTAGATGACCAGGTTATTTTAGAAAAGGTCGCCACAGCAAACGCGTTTAATAGCTTTCTTTCCCGCAGTATTTGATTGCGATGATGGCGCGGTACCCGGATTCGACGAATTCACCACTATACCACCAATTGCTGATGTGGAACTATCCAAGGAAAGAATTTTCTCATTGCTTCTTGATGCCAATCTAACTAAAGCCGGAGGACCAGACAACATATTAAATTCGTACTTGAAAAGGTAGGTTGAACGGCCTTCGAAGTACCTATTTCTTGTTTCAAGAAATCGCTTGATAGCTCATTAGTTCCAAACGACTGGATATTGGATGAAGGCATTCCAATATTTCAGGACGGAAAACCCGTGCTATGGACCGAATTATCGACCAATTTTCTCTAACGTCAACCTACTGTAAAATATGATAACACGTCATCTGCAAGCATATTCATATATTTCTGGCTGAACACTGCTTACTTAAAGGAAAAACCCTTTGTATGTCCATCACAAACAAGTTGAAACCACTAATATACCATTACTGTCTTAATGGTGTTCTTTTGGAAAGAGTTGTTAGTTACGAATACCTCGGCGTTAGTATTACCAGTGATCTTCGACAAAACGTGTATGTAACAAATATGGTTAAAAAGGTTAATACATAGACTAGCTCTCCTTACGGAGGTCTTTAAAATGGGCAACCACTGAAACAAAACCGCTCGCTTACAAAATGGTGATACGTCCTCTGTTAGAGTATGCGGTTGGAGTATGGAACCCGCACAGGAAAAACTTACCCTTGATCTCGAACGCGTGCAACGATTAGTGTTACGTTTCATTTTTTTCGGAGTATCGTAGATTAGATTCACCAACAGAGCTGTAGGCCCTATCTAATCTTGCCACCCTTGAGTCTAGACGAAAAAACAAGCGCTTGAAGTTTCTTTTCATTATCCTTTCTTATTCACTGCTCACATGGACCCATGAAATTACGTGACATTTTATAAGTCGCGTATTACTGGGAACAAGGACTCGCGTTACTTGCGTTAAATCTCATTCAATAAAGATTGTTTTAAGATTTTCTTCTTTCCCACGCACGGTGCTAGAATGGACTGTACTACCGGATAAGGTTGTTGATAATGTTGTTTCACTTCATGATTCTGAGTTGTCTTCATCTTATCTAGACACAACGTAACTATCAGTATATGCCAATATATATATACTCGTTTTTGTATAGGATGCCACTTATTGATTATAATGTTTTGTATTTTGTGTACTGGCATTTTGCGTGTGCTTCGATTGCCGTTTCAATTTTTTCCTGACTTTCAAAGTATGTTTGTAATTACCACTTCTTTTGAAGTCTTTAACTTGGACTAATAGTATTCTAATAAATAAAAGGAAAGAAAGCTTTTTAACGGACGGAAACAATCCCAAAATTGTTTCCGTCCGTCCTTCCGTCTGTGCATTTTCCGCTAAATTTAGTGGGGATGTTGACGTCCCGTGACCTAATGTCGTGACACATACACCAAGTGAAGAAATTGACGACACATGACTTATCTTCTAATTCATGTTCCCCGCTAAAGTTAGCGGGAAAATGTACGTCTTGTGACCCCAACACCAATTCAGTTTCCCCTCTAAATATAGCGGGAAAATTTATGTTCTGTGACCTAACACCAACTGGTAACAACTTGTTTTGTTTTTTCGTTAAATTTGGGGGAAATGAACGTCGCGTTGCGCACAAATTCCCTCTCCCCTTCTCATTTTCTTTGCCCATTACTCTCCCCTCGCTCCCCTCCCTTCCCCCTTCCACTCCACCTACCTCCAATTTTCTATCTCTCCCTCTCTCCCCGTCCCTCTGCCCCATTCTCCTACGGTGCCTTTCCACCCTCCCTTCCTTGGTCATGTGACACACCAATTCAGTTTCTCTACTCCTCTCACCCCTCTTCCCTTTCCCTCCCTCTCCCAGTGCTTCTCCTCACCGTCCTACAGTGCCGTCTCCCCTCCGGCAGTTGCCTTACTTTCCCCTCCCCTCTGGTCATCTGACACACAAATTCAGTTTTCCCCAAATTGATAAAAATATATATGGTCTTTACTCCCGGGACGAGTAGGTATACCCAGATATGGCATTTCATGTATTATAGGACATTGTTGGTAATATTTTTTTATGATTACGACTCGATGCGGCAATTCACGCTACGTACGAGCTTCGTCAAATAACGCCACATTACCGTGAAAGAACACTTGAGCTGTTTGACGTCACGTACTGTACCTAGGACAAAAAAAAAAAAGAAAACCCAGGAGATGACTCAGTGATGGCGCTCGCTGTTATGTTCCGAAGACGATAAGCTCTCGCCTCTAGTACTGAGGCGCACTTATCACCAAACTAAATTTAGTTTTTTTTTCCACCTTTTTTCTCTCGCTGCAGTCTAGCGAGAAGTCCTCCATCGCGCTCACACCTATTTCAGCGGACACAACAATTGTTGACGTCACGATGAAACGAAAGAAGAAAAGCAATTTCATTGTGTTGTCGCGACATAACCTGGGAGCAATGTCAGTCAGGCCAGTTTTCTTTTTTTTTTTTAGTGACGCCGCTTCTGGGGGCGGTTTTTGTATTGCAAGGGGAGTCGTATCTCAACGAAACGCATCGCCGTAGCAACCGATATGTGATAGGGACAGAGATCGCGACTGCGCTGTCTCCGAGCCTGTACAGTGTTCTGCGAGTGTCTGGATAGACGGAGCCGTCTACCAATTGAGTAAGTGCCTCCAGGGTTTTGTTTTGTTATTGACAGTGACGGGCGTTGCGAGCGTCAAGGTCGAACCAGTGTTGCTCACGATCTTAAAATATTTCGGGACGAAGGAGTATCGCTCAGTCTACCTCACATTTGAAACGGGCTCCAGCCAGGAACTTTATTTGTTTAAACAGACACGTCATCTTTACGTTTGAAAGAACGCAACGTATTGTTATTTGTACTATGCATTACATATTCGTCTATTGTAACTAAAATTGTGTTAGTATACTCTCTAGATGTAGTATTGCAACGGTGAGAAGACCACTCATATGCACCGCCGGGGAGGCGACAGGTTTCGATCTTATTCGTAACACGGAGGGGCCAAGGAATCAGCCGCATTATATCCGGTTGATGGGGTCAGCCTGCGAACCGGGCTTAGGATGTGAATGCTTCTTCAGAGTGACATATTCGACCGTAGTCTTTGCCTAGATATACTTTGACTAGTTGAACAGCTCTGATGTTGAACAGCACTGTAGTTTTTAATAAATATTGACTCTACAAAACATCTAAAAAAGAGAAAGCTTGCAACGTAAAAATATTGCGCTAATACTCCGCAGTGAATGTGCAAGCGTCACACCATACTAGCTTTCGATGCATAAAGTTCAAGCGTGAAGTGAACTTTACATTATATGTACGTTATAAAACGAACACGAGGCTTACGTAAGGTTCTGCGTGGACAAAAATACTCCGGAGGATTTATTTCGATACACTTGCCAATAACAAGCAAACTATCGGAAAACTGTCATATGCTTCCACAAGTACCCAGCAAGTGCCCACCGAAGGGCTTTCCACGATATTTTCTTTTGTATGGGAGCTGCTATTTCTGGAGCCATATGGCTGATATCTGACCTGCTCTTATCGTCTGTCGCCCTTCAACGAAATATATAGTGTTTCCTCTTTCAAACCACCCAATGTCGTGGATTTGTAACATCTCCCACCCAAAGTCGTGGATTTGTAACATCTCCAGATCACGCGGCGGCAATCTGTATGCTTTGCTATCTAACCGTGCTCATACTTCGCTTTACACACAGGAGACGAAAGCACAATGAGTTACGGGTACCCCCAGAACCAGTACCAGCCGCCACCTCCGCCGGGGTACTACCCTCAAGCGCCACCCGCGCCTTACGGCAGTGCGTATGTCCCTCCGCCGCCACCGGGTGGCGACACCTACCAACCTCCGCCCCAACCGGGAGCTCAGCACCTCTACCCGCCAAATCAGCCCCAGCAGTATGGCGGGAACGTTTACGCCCCGCCACCCCTCCTCAGAATACCACCGTGTAAGTATAATTATTTAGTATGACTATAAATGACGGTAGGTCGTATATTCCGCGAAACTATTAACGAGAAGAAAACATTGCCTGTTTACTCTGTGCCTCTTTCAGTATTAAAGGACTGTAATCAAAGGTACGATAATATAATATAATATAATACAATACAATACAATACAATACAATACAATACAATACAATATAATATAATATAATATAATATAATATAACATAATATAATATAATATAATATAATATAATATAATATTTATTTAAAGTGCCCAAAACAAACAGAACGCTCTTTTGATTGGTACAACTTCGCAAGAACACTATAAGTAAGAAACAAAATATACGTGGTGACACTCAAGACAACAATATAACAAATAAATAAAAACAATTAAAAGTAGTTAAAAAGAAAACATAGTGGTGAAAAGTGTTAAGTTGGGGTACTAACCTAAGTGGTAAGTGCAGATGCCCACCATATATTTTCGAAGTAAAATGCGAGAAAGCGCCGAAGTTGTGTTCGCTCTTACAATGTCACGCAGTGTATGCGCACGCTTGATGTAATCGAAAGCTAAAAATTAAATAAAAATAAAAAAGACAAGATAGCGCAGTCACGGTTTCAGCAGAGGACGCGCTACTTTAAGCGAACATTAGATGTTTCAAATATAGGGTCACATATTATTTTTGTGCGTGTTAAAATCGGAACGAGCATTCAAGTACTCGACGTACATAGGAACAGAACTATGAAATAGCTATAATTGTATTTGCGAAGTAAAGAAAAAAATTACATCTTTTGTGTATGCTTTTCACGCTAGTATTTTTGACGGCGAATATATGGTGTACTATCTAAACTTCAGCAGCTTCAAAGGCCACAAACAACCTGTGTGCCTTCGTCTCTAACACAGTTATATTCATATAGTTTCACCCAAAACCTGCCCCGCTTGCTCGTCACCAATTCAAGAAACCCATGATTAACTTTTACTGTTCTCAAATTGAACCTACCTTTTATACTTTGTGCACCTGTACTAGTTTAATTCAGAGCTTTAGAAGGAGTGGTACCCCAAGTAGCACCCAATGTTGAGCGAACATTCACTGGATATTCTGAATGTTGAAGGAACGTTAAAACACCATTCGGAACGTTCTAGGAACGTTCGTATGCGAACATTCCCTACAAGGTAGGCTGCTCAACATTCTAGGAACGTTCGTTGGCGAACATTCGTATGCAGTATGCTGGATGTTCCCCTTTTGAAGATTCATATGCGCAACAATCTTGGAACGTTCGCTTGCGAACATTCTTAGAAATTTTGCTGGTGGAGCCAACTTTACAGAGCTCTCACGCAACCTGGGGTTCGAAACACCGTCCACTATATGCCACTTTGTGCCAAAGGTATGCAAATTAAGTGGAGTTTCTGGAAACTTAGCATAAGGGATCAGTTCTATCTTGTATGAGCCTACCGAGGAATGTGATATAAGGTGTAGGAGAAAAGCAATGGTTTTCCAAAATTGATAATGAACTTGGCGCACTCACTGCGTATGTAGAGGGGCAGTTTTAAATGGACCAGATTTTTAGTATCCGGGTTCAAAACTTTGAGAAAGGTATTTCCCAGTTGAATGCGGGGTGTAATGTGTATCTGTTTTAAGCTCGGAGTGAATAATCGGTTGTTTATACCGCACATTTTGAATGAAAGAAGTTGACTAATGACAGGCAGGAGTAAGCTGTCATGAGTACGTGCTCAGGCTGGTACACTGGGAAAGTGGACTAGCTTGTGCTTGCGCCTTCCAAAATCTGTTTCGGTTAAAAAATATCGCCCTGCGCTTTATCATATCCATATATGTAGTGCGGCTTGTTGAGGCTGTAGCCTAAGCAACCCGTAATTATGGAATCTTTGTAAATAGTCCTCAGAGAATGTTCTCCAACCGCGTCACGTTCTGAGTTACAGAACTTCTTTGGATGTTCTGAGAACGTTCTTAGAACCTTGTTAGGATATTTGAATGTTGGTTGAATGCCCTCTGTAATGTTCTATGTCATTCTCAGAACGTTATAAGAATGTCCCTTAGAAAACATTCCCCGAATGTAGCGACAAGTGCCTGTGCCACATTCTGACAACGTTGATAGAATGTTCTTACGTAAATGTGCAATATTCCAAGAATGTTTCCTATGTTCTTTTGAACATTCCCGGAATGTTCTCAGAACGTTCTCGTGCTACGTGGGACACTACGGGTGTTACGTGTATCAAAAGAGAAACGCATAGGCACAACTGTTAACATACAAATGAGTGATTTGCGTATGTGTTTATGCCAAAACAACTGCTTTATACTGAGTTCGAAGGGTATTTCGGTTTAAAGTATGAGATTTCCTCTTGGATGACAAATAAAAAGGTGAATTTATTTCAAAGGTTACCAATCTTGTATTGCCTAATTGTTTTATCACGATTTCTAAACAAATTGATGAAAATATATTTAGCTTCTCGTGGCCAGGGGTATAATTTTTAATATTTCAGTATAATAGTGCCATGCGGTCAGTATGCTCCTACCACAAAATACGTTCTAAGTAGCCCTACCAATACATTCATTGACGAATGCCCAAGCCCGATGATTAAATTGATTCAATTTAAATTCAAGGCGAACTTCCATAATGCTTTCGAGGATACCAGCTCCCATAGTAGTGTATGAAAGTCACTCTGAGGTTGCATATTCGTGAGTCGATGCGTGAGTGATATTTTGGGCAGTTGGTTCAAAATGGTGCCCGTTACTTGAGAAACGTCACTAATTACAATAACGAGTACCTCAGTCATAAAATAGTTTAAACATGCTTTTGCTTAATATGCATTTGCATATTAAGCAATAGATTGTATTAATTCAGTGACCAACCAAATGTTTCGAGATCTCAGGATGTTGTGTATAACAATTGTTTGTATTTATTAAATGGGTGGCATTCCTAACGGTATATAAGAAACGTAGTTTATCTTTGGCCGGATTTGAACTTGGTCCGGTGAGGTTCAAGTTGAGTACGAAATGCACTCAACGACGCCGAACTGACGCTTGTGTCGATATGGCCGCTTGTTCGGCACGTGCAGGGCTGCTTGACATGAGAGCCATAAGATCCTTACACGCTGCTTGTAACATATTAGTACTGAAGTATGTCTAAAATTTTAAGAACAGCGAACTTCGACCTTTGCTAGAAAAATATTATATCTCGAGCCGTATTTGGAGCATTATGCACGTATCGATTAGAGCTAAATCGTTCAAGTGTCCAATATCTCTACAAGGTGTTTGTGGACGCTGAACCTTACCTCTCCTCTTTCTCTCTCTCTCTAATATATATATATATATATATATATATATATATATATATATATATATATATATGGTAATTTTACGGTAAAATGGACGTGTGACAGTTGTATTTTAATTTAAATACAATTGCCAAGTACTACGACAAATATATAAATATCTAAGTATTTAGTTTTGTCACATAAGGAACCCTTGTTTCTGGTACTTTTTGTATTATGTTTGCTTCTAGAACTCTGGATTGCTTTTAACGTGTTATTTACGCTTGAGCAGTCTTCAGTCGAAGTCGTTTCAAAACAAACAGAATGTTTGATAGGTACTTGAAGGATTGATAGGTACTTGAATATTTTACGTAACATCGGTACCAGAAAAAAGAGGCCCTAAAGGTGAGCCTTGGGGCATGTGACAATTGACCGCAGTATTAAAGGAGGTACCGTCATGAACAACGTCCAGGAACCGGCCGAACAAGATTTTATAAATATATATATATATATATATATTTTTAAATTATTGACTGTAAAAAAAGATAATGTCTAAGAGTGGATATGTGCAGCGTCAGCTTGAGTGTTAGAACATAAAGTTGCAAAAAAATTGATCAATTATAGGTCTCCTCTCTTCTTGTACCACAGATTAAACATTAGATGCTGTTCATTTTTTAACTCCGCCAATAGGTGGAGCCGAGGGGAAAAATGTGGTTTATAGCTTGTAGAGCCCTCGCTACACCTACGAGGGATACGACAGAAAATCAAGGTTGTAGAAAATGAAGCAATTCCAACACAAGATTAAACAAACAAGCGGACAATATCTATTTTATGCAATGTTAGGTATGCCATTTCTCAGTTAAGTTGCGTAAATTCTTAGTGATGCGATTATATCTAGCAATTCAAGAAACAGGCTATTTCACGTCTTAAGTTTATCCTTGATTGAGAAATCTAAATGTATGTATTTGACGGGTTTAATCGACTGAAATAAGCAAATGAAAGTAAGAGAGGTTGAGAAAGGTTCCGAATTTACTTTTCATAGCGGACTGGTTCAAGGAGGGGCGATGATGGGGAGGCCGATCGGACATTCGTCGCAGATCAAATAGCTTTGTTGCGACATTCCGAATATATTTAAATTGAAAAACCCTGATATGCCAGGGAAGTTTGTGTTACAATGCGCTAGTCGTAGGTGCTTCAGTTGGCCCCCGCTAGGTGGCCAGTGGCGGCAGCGCGGTTCAGCAAGCCCCGCAATAAACATGGCTGACGAGCGCATGTGGTTCCTTGGCAGAGTAGATAAACAATGAACAGTTGGGATTTAAGAATGCCTTATAATGCAGAAGTTTGTTATCAACGGGAGAAATGTTCCTATATTTATTTATTATGCCTACTATTTCTAAAAGGTTAGCACGAACGTCTCCATTAGGCTCATTCTAAAACATGCTATAAGCAAAGAAAATGCACCAAACGTTTTAACATTCTATTTAGTGCAAGTTCCGACATGAAAACCAGCAGGATTGCTCCGCCAGACACAATAAAAATAAACCTGGCTTTAATTTATTTCAACTAGGAGTCTGCTGCCCCTACCAAAACGCGTTGACGAACAATGCCCGGTCCTTTAACATGCACTGCTCGGGACGAGGGCCACTGTCTACAGGAGGAGAGCCCGGATATTTACGAGCGACGGGTCTGTTTACCTTTCTGTCTACGACGAACGTGCGCTCGCTCGCCTGACGGGGCTTTGCTTCGTCTGCTTTACTTCGTTTCCCTTGCAATAAACTGCAGCGTACGCTACGAGCCATCGGATCTAATCCAACGCCATATCAGTGTGTCATGTGACCTTCTCGAGGGGCGAAGCGGCCCGCGGAGTGCGGAGTCACGTGATTCGTTCACAGAGCTGGATTGGCTGAAATAGCTCGTAGCGTCCGTTTCAGTCCTTCGTAAGACAAGCGATCGGTTGCCGACATCGAACAGATGTAAATGAGAGGGGGTGGGAGGAGGAGCCCTTCGCCCAACAATTCGTACAAGAGCGGCTTTCTCTCTCTCTCTCTCTCATTCTCGCCAGTGGCTTTGACAGCACCGTGCGCAACTAGTGAGCTAGAGTATATATAGTCACGTGTCTTTGTCCGACGGTTCGATTGACTCCGCCGTTTGCCAAGTTACGGTGACACGGCGTACAGGAGCATGAAGTTGAACGCTTGTCTTTCTGTCCGAGTTTGGCGCTGGAGGAAATTCGTGCACTCTTTTCAGCGTCGGTCTTGTTATAACGGTTTTTATCTTATATGACCCCTTTCGGAGTATATGGGACGTCTTTTAATCTTAAAAGCAGCCATGGAGCGAAGGCTATGAGCGGGGGTTATTTACTTGGGGATGCGCGCGCTGTTATGCTTGAGGAAGGACAGTCTTGCCTTGGCGTTCCTAATTTAAGGGGGCGACGAGTTGAGCGCACTTCATTACCGCGCCCTGTCAGTGTACGTACTGCAGCCCCGGTAACTTGATTTATGGGCCCTAGTACGAGAGAGAGATAAAAAAAAAAGTACAGTGGGCGCTTTTACGTTAACGGTCTCGCACGTTTTCGCGGAATCTAAACAGTTCCTGATATAAGTTCTTTTTTTTTTGGGGGGGGGGGGCTTTTTTTTGGGGGGGGGGGGAGGTGGAGAAGACACTTATTTTTATATGAGACGAAACTGAAGGGGGGCAGGAGGTGAGAGCACGCGGGGACACCAGAATGCCGAGCTGTGACTGGAGACACCGAACTCCGAAGTTCGGCGGTCCGAGGTGGTGCGACGCGTTCGAAGAGTAAGTATAGTGACAAAGGCTTTGCGTCTTCCCACATGAGCCCGGCGCTCTGGCGTCGCTGTGCTCTCATCTCTTCTTCTCCCCAAGTTTCTACCCGTATATGCAGGGTGTTTTAAATATAGTTCCAACGAATTTATTTAAAAAAAATATCCGTAAAATGTACGCAATACGGTTTGTGCAGGTCAGTTATCCGGCCAGGGGGACATAATAGAGGAGGCCAATCCTCGAGATAACTCGAATAATTAAATAAAATATCTTTATTTACTTTTTTATTAGTGAAAATAAACGTAGGGTGCAAATGAGAAACTTGTTGAGCATCATCGAAAACTACTAAATCGGTCAATTGTATAATGATTCGAAGCACGTGGGAAGAGCGGGCCCGGGTGCTCCAAAGTGTACCACTCGTGCAGCAGGCCCGAAGCTGGTGGCGGGAAAATGCGAATGATTAGATTATCATCCGCGTTCTCCCACCGCTAGCTTTGCGCCTGATGCATGAGTGGCAACTTTGGTGTATTTCTGTACGCGATTCCCACGTCATTAAAGTGGCTCATTAGATTCATCATGATTTAGTGGTTTTCGATGACGCTCAACAAGTTTCTAACTGGAACAATATACATGTCTTAGTTTCTCTAATCAGAAGGTTAATGACTAAATCTTAGGTAAATATTATTACATAGATAAAACAAATAAAAAATAAAAAAGAGGAGAACGATTTGATGTCTGAGTTGGGAGTAACAACTCAATCCTGTTCTAACCATAGGTATTCGTCTATAAATAACCCATATTTACACCGTAAGCTCACTGGTTCTCTTGGCAGAGAAGTGCAGTCACCCACCGAATCGACACCGGTATGGAAACATCAGTCCAGTGCCGTCCCTATCGCATATCACCAAGCGAACGCCGCACATTCCAACAAAAAGTTGACACGCGAGATATCCAGTCATCACCAAGTACTTGGCCCTCTCTTGTTATTTTTAGTAAAAAAAAAAAAAAGAAAAAGGGATGGCTCTTGGCGCTTTTCCGTCGATTATCGCCGGTTGAAGAAGATAACAACATTAAAAAGTGCATCCTCTGCCACGTACTGAACCTTGATCGCCGCCATGGAGCTGAATATTTCTCCTGCATTGATCTTCGTGCCGGCTACTGGCAGATCAGCATGAGACGAAGCCGACCGTGAAAAAACTGCGTTCGTCACACCTGACGGCCTTTGAATTCAAGGTCATGCCTTTTGGGCTTTGTAATGGGCCCACCAAACACGAAAGAATGATGGACTGCCTCTTGAAGGGTGTAAAGTGGGTTGTGTTACGTCTAATCTTGACAAGCTCGCTTGTGCCCTGACTTTTTGTTCAGTAACAACAATGATTCTAAGCACAAATGATGGCTGAATGTCGCTAGTCCGATTGTTTTAAAAATAACATTTAATATTGAACTAAAATTGCGACCTAAGTATTGAGGATCCCAACGTTTTTGAATGTACAGTCCACTCTCCCTCTTATGGCGTAGGAAGCGTTCTTGTTATTTTGGCAGCAGCCAGATGTGCTGAGGTATTTTGTTTGTGCATTACTTGGCTTACCGGAGCGGCCAGCGGCGCACTACTCGTAGAATGGTACTTTACCGCTGCTTTTGCGGGTTATGCGGTTTTAGTATCGTACGGAGAGATGCATTTAATCAAATCAATATCCGGATTCGTTGCCTGTTTTCAGCGTTGGGCGGGACGCGGTATAGTGAGCGAAGAAATTATTTGAAAGCGTTTTCCGTGTATGGGAGAGGCCTTGCACCCAAGGGCAATTTCCAAAACAATGAATCACATACGCAGCTTGGAGATGAAGTGTCCGATTGATTTGCAGTGATGTGTTCGTGATACTGGGTTGAACTATAGACCGGGCCTTTTTGTTTTTCCCTAAAGTTCTATTCCTTTCTGAAAAAAAAAAGAGCACACGTTATTTCATAGGTTACAAAATCGTAATTCTGTAAATAATCTCGCTCGTTTCCGAGGCAACGTATACAGTTCGGAGAGACAGAGTTAAGAATAAAAATAAAACAACATTTCCGTGTTTTGAACTAAGAAAAATATGGTAACACAGGGATATAACTTATGACAGCAATCAATCTTTCGTAGCAAGGAGGTGAGTTGGGCGATTTGGTATGCATTGAAGTTCTACAGTATATTGAGTTGCGAGCTAGCGGTTGTCAAGTCTGTTTTCTCCTACAGTGTGTTTGCCTCCTGTGCGCTGCTTATCACCACGTTCAATCTTACGAACCTCAGTACCAACAATATAAAGTTAGACAAAATGCAAAACAAATAATTCTGAAAAAGGCCTCCCATCGTTATAAATGCGTCTTTACACTCGGCCATTTTACTGTCCCCCTCCACATACCTCGGTACTCAAGCGCACACGCATACAGCAGTTAAAACATAGCATTAAAGAGTATCGCAGTTAGGAAAGTTTCCAAACTTTTCTTCTGCATGCTTTAACTTTTTAAGTGGATACCATACTGTCTGTGTTTTAAGTGAGTTTAGTTTGAGTGTGAAAAAAGTATTGTTTTTTTCCGAGATCGATAGACGTGGACGCTGACACAGAGGCAGCTGATTGATACTTGCAGGGGTTTGACATTGATGGAATGATCAGGGTGGGGTTATAACGCGGAAGTTGACCGACACTAAGCCTAAAAAATTGCGTGCTCTGTTTTATTTTTTTTTTTTCAAACTTTGCAGGATTGTCCAGGAGAAGAAAGACGACGACTGTGCCAAGGACTGCTGCATCTGCGCGCTTTGCATGACCCTGTGTTGCTTTTGCTGCTCAGACTGAGCCTAGCTTTTAATAGATGTGACAGTTTTTTAAACATCGTCCCTCGAAAATCACAAAGTTGTCGGGCCTGTTAGTGTATGATTCGGGATTATCAAGTCTGGGACACGCTGTACTTGGAACGAGGGAGGGACATTTTTTATTTTTCGATACCTGAATTATGTGGAAGGATAAAATATACTGATCTTTCATGTTGTCTAACTATTATAAACATTCAAAGCGTAGGCGAAATGTTTGCGCTAATAATAGAAATAAAAAACTCTTGCCGTTTCGGATGAGGTGCCGAAGGTGAGCCCCTTCCTGATTTAGGGACGAATATCAGACAAGAACGTGTCAAGGGTGTATACAGCCTTTTAGTAACACCCCGCGACGTTGTCCTCAGGGAATCGTCTGAAGATTAAAGTTGACTTTCGTCGAGTGTGAGCGGGTTTTCCGCTTGGTGCGGGTCGGTGGATCCACCAACGACGAAGTCATGCTCAAGCCTTGTTGTCTAGGGAGTAATAATGTGATTTCATTAATTTATTTATTTGTACACACTGCAGCCCCAAAGGGGCTATGGCAGGAGTGGGGATTATATATAAACAGTCAAGACATCACAATCAACCACTGTCAACGGCACAGAGAAATTCTTCATGATTCACAAAAGGGGCTGACTAGCGTCTGGGAACGTTATAATCAGTCCCCTTTCTAGATGACTTTGTAGCGTTCAGATGACCTAGACACTGGCGGAACGCACAAACTGCAAGTTTGGAAGCCTGCGACAAAAACGAGTGGTCTCGTGTCTATGAGTTTGACGAGCGTGTTGGGTTAATAATCAATACGAAGAAAGCAAAACACAAGCAACGGGACAGAGACGAACATGTACAAGCTTATACGCGTCTGTTCTGTCCCAATGTTTGTGCATTAGTTTCTCCGTATTGATCTTGTATCTACTCGGGAAGAATGGAAAGGCGTCCTTTTGAAGTGCCCTAGCGAATAGGACCTGGTAAAACTTGAAATGTGTGCCTATTCTTCGTTTCACTTTAAGTTGGCGGACAAAAGCGAAAAAAACTGAGACCCCAGCCAGCCAATCAGAACGCCGGAGCGGTGCACGTGACAGCGTACTGTCGAAGTGGAGCTCATCCCGCTGAAAACTGTCACGTGCTTTTCTCCCCGATTCTGACCGGTTCAAAGTGGCCGTAGCGTTCTCGTTTTTGCCAAGCTACGCTGAAAGGGAGTGGGAATGACTAACGCGTCCGTTCGAGGAGCCATAGACCCCTTCCAAAATTCAGTCTAGCCACGTCGGTCACTATCATCAGTTGCAGTATGGCACCTGTGCCGTAGTAATGGCCGCCCTTCGGTGACTGATGAAGGAAAGGTGCGTCCAAGGCGGGCGATGCGAGGTCTACACGTTCGAGAAGTAGAGTGGAATGCGACGCACGTACTGAACACAAGAGCTGCTAGATAAGCGTTCATTTCGGGCTCGGGTCCGATCAATCTGTTAGCAAAGAAATCGATTCCAAAGCCCCTTGATGGCGAGAATATTATCATTGGGTTTAGATGCGATGGCCGGCGCTTTGCACCGAGTGGTCGCAAAGTCCCTCGATGCGCTGGCGTTTGCCCAGCAACTTCAAATAGAGACAAATGTACGATTGGCACAAAACAAAATTATATATATTTTTCCGATGATGTAAATCAGATTTATTTTAAAATCTAAATCAGACTATTTTCTTTTCAATCACTGTAGCTAGAAAATAGTGATATTTTTATTACTGCATGTATTTTTAAGTAGAACGAATTTATTGATCAATTTGGCCAATTACTGATAACAACACAGAGGAAATAATTACTGTAAATTTAAAGTACAGTATAATTAATGCCTTTTTATTGTCTATAGTATACTGCTATACTAGAACAAAAACAGTTTGATTTTTTTACATTAGCTACAAAGCGTTATTTGAGCTTTTTTCGCATTCTGATGTGCTTTTTTTGTTACATAACTGACGGACGAAGTGGAAGCTAGGAAGAAAGCTCCGATTTGCTCAAAAGAGCACTGCTTTTTATTTATTTATTTATTTATTTAGAATACCGTCAGGGCCATAAGTCGTTAGAGAGGGAGTGGTTGTTAAGTACAATGTTTGATACTGCTTCTCGGAATCTGATGGGGTTCTGAATGGTGACGACGTCTTCGGGATGGTCATTCCAGTCCACAATTGCATCAGGCTCGTGTTCAGCCTGGTACCAATCTGACTTGGTTGTTGATTATTGTATTTCAGTACAAGATGAATTCACACAGAAATCGTCCAACGATAGACAAACGATAAACAACGAAACTATTCTCGGGATAATTTTTGCGGGGAAGGTTTGATATCAATTATTATAGTAAAACTGGTCTGATTTAAATCGTGTATTAAACCACGCTTGAGATCTTTTTGATTTCGATTTTCCACCCTGCCGATTGCACGAGCCCCGTACTTTGTGCGACTCATGGGGAGAAAAAATGGCGGTGCAATACACTGATCTTTATGACTATTTGCTGGATCGCGTTTTCCCAGCTCCGCCTATGCACGGGAATGTGGCCACGGTCGGCCATCTTTTTGGTAAAGTTATATTATCCCTATCCATCATAGTAATATAACGGACAGCGCTGTGGCGGCAGGCTGCCATAAGAAAAGCCGTGGGTCAGTACACTGTACCGTGGGTGCTCCTTCTGAATGGAGTCGCTCGACGAAGCAGATTCTTGAAACTCAGTGATGCGACAAAGGAAGGTCGACTATGCCGTATGTTGGGTGGCGCGCTGTTTAAATCGCATCGATCGCGAAAGACAACAACTCACCATCGGTAAGTATTCAGTGTTTTGTGGCTATGCTGGCGCGCTAGAATATACGTTTGGTGAAAAGTGTTTATTTGGTCCCAATGTTTCCACGAAGTCGGCCCGCGACCCTTCAACTGTGGGCGGAAACGTGTATTTAATGGGCGGTAGATTGCGCCATTATACTATTATGGTGTGGCTAGAGATAACACAACTCTACCAAAAAGAAGGCCGACCGTGGCCGCATTCGCGGTGCGGGCAAACGCGATGCAGCAAATAGTCATAGATATCAGTGGTGCAGCACTCTGTCGTGGCACGCGTCTCACGCGTTTGAAAATCGATGGCTGTTTGAGTGCTTGTAAAGGCCGGTTCAGACACTTGCGTTTGAGTGCGTTTGACTGCGTTGCGGCGAGAACCGAAAGCGAATCACCGGCACATCAGTGCTTCGTATGAAGCGTGGAATCCAATTCAAGGAATCTTCTTGGCACGCGATATAAGCAGCAGGGATGTCCTGGCGTCTCGCTGCCGCAACGCAGTCAAACGCAGTCAAACGCAACTGTGTGAACCGGGCTTAAGAAATGTGAAGCGTGAATTTTTCAAATGGGCTATACGCGATTGTATTTTCCTTACCGTCCAAATTGAAGGAGAATGTGAAATAATTGCACGGTGAAAATCACATTCTCGCCTGCCGTTGACTTGGGGAAGGGACGGTGCCTGATGAAACGCTGCATGTTCATTGCTGCCTCTGCTACGGCACAATCTGAACTGCAATTTTAACCACTAGATGGCACTGAATTTAGGATGTGTCTAGAGTTCCCGTATAGCTAGGAGCATGTAGAGGAACTCTAGATATGTCTATTGAGAGAGTAGACACCTACCGCCGAATTCACAAAACTCACTCCAATTGAGGCGCCCCTCCACTTCCTCGAGGAAGGCGCGAGGGCCGGCGCTGGTCACGACAGATAGGCGGCCTAGGCTGCTTATTCGTCGTCGCGATTGGCCATCGCCAGCTCTCGCGCTTTCCTGCAGGAAGTGGTGCACGTTGGAGTGTGGTTTGTGAATTCGGTGGTGAGCCTCTCAATCTAAGGCTAACTTAGTATTTCTAGCTTGCAATAGCTTGGGTATTATAAATAAGGGATGAAGCCGTTAATAATTGGCTACGTAAATAAAATTATGGATTAATAAACTTTTTATAAAACTTTAGTAAAAAAAAAAACAACAAAAAAACCCATTTATGATTGCATTTTATTAGGCGTCGGTGTTTAGCGCGAAGCGTAAGGCCGAACCGTAGCTCGAAGCTAACGCTTTCAACGACGCAACGATTTAAATAAAATCCACTGTGTGTTCTGACGCGGCTACTATGCTCTATTTCACCTTATAATGTACCTCACTAATATTAAACAGCGCAAAAACGTCGGCAGAAGAGAAACGACGCCACGTTTTGTGCGCTGTTTAATATTAGTGATGTACCAACTAGCTCAAATTACCACTTTACTACAGCATATAATGTACCGCAGGAAAAGGCTACAAGGCGCGAGCTCCTTGCTTTCGCGCATCATCTCGGCGGCATGAGCTCTCGTGTATTAAGTGCAGCGGCCAACGCTATGGGCTCGCTTTTCTAGCCTGTCGCTGCGGTACAACCTAAGGTGAAACGAAGAATAGTGTGCGTGTAGTTCTGTACATGGTCTTCAACTTTTAACATTGTTTCTTCCAGCAAACCACGCCGCTTCAGAAATTAAAGTCTGAGATGGCTTCGAAGATATATGAAGAACTGTGACGGCGCCGTGCATTACCGTATTTATGCCCGCTTCAAACAGGGCAACTTTTCCAGCAATTTCGGGGTTGCTGGCGGGATTGTTCCCTAGCCTTCCCTAGACCGGCACGGGATTGCTGAGATCGGGTCCGGCGCGTAACGGACGGGGAACTCGGACAACTCGGAGACGTTTGAAGCGGCGGCAGCCAATCAGGAATGCGATGCTTTCACGTGACACCCCTGTATAGTTGTGATGACGACAACTAAACACTTGGTCCTGGTTTGAAATGGATCTGTTTTTGGAAATAAACTGTTTCAGAAAGATGAGTTAGTATTCTCGACGCCAATTGAAAGACATAAAAAACCATGGTTTTAGCATGTAACTGTGAGTCTACATAGTGCAAGCAAAAATAAATTTTCATAATGATATTTTTAGGAAAGTTACCAGCTGAACAAACCAAGCGCCACAAATGTAAGGAGGACGAGAGAGGCGCATTCAACCGCTGGACTACCAACTGCCTTTAATGAAACACTTCATCTTCATCGACAGGCTAGGACTGCTTGCTGCGCTTCTTTCTTTTTCGCACGCTTTGCTTGCTGCTTGCTGCACGTTTTCTCTTTTTTAATATAAGATTTAATACCTAAGAGTAATTTTCCATTAAATATACCAATACCAACTTGCTTTGGCCTCACAACTGACAATAAGGAAAAAAAAATAACACGTGAAATGGGTGCAAAACGTAATATGAAACTCCTAGCAGTCTAGAGAAATCCCGGGCTGTTCGATGGTGAACACATTGAAAACAGATAGACCGCCGGCACTTCTTTATACGTAGATGTATTTCGTCAAAAATTGAAATTACAACATAAAATCCGCAACATTACCTAAATTAGGCTAAAACTGAAATGTTTCACTGAAAATACCTTGTGTCTGACGCGCTCCTACAAAACCAGTTTAGTTTCCCCGAAGTTTTTATTAAAAAAACTGGAAAGTAACAAAACTCATTGACTCCCATTCTCAGGGTGGCAGCGTACGCTGGACAACCTGAGAGCGTTCAATAAACGCAATTCAGATGGCCAGGACACTGGTGAGCGTTTTATCTGAGAAACTGAAAGGCGTGCATCTTGGGTGTATCTGGACGAAAATAAGGTTGCTCGGTATCGTCAACCAACAAAAACGAAGAGTGGCTGACGGTGCACGCCTTTCCTGGCATTCAGTCTTGGCACGCGTGGCAGCTGTGCAAGTCATCAACAGAAGGAGCCTGTGACATACTGTAAAACCCTTAATGCCCGCGAGCTCCTCATTTTTCGCGAATTTCGCGAATTGAAAAATTCGCGAAATTTAAGGGCACGCGAAAATTTCGATCTTTAAGAGTTTCAATGCAGGCAACTGGAATTCGCGAAATTTAGTGGCCGCGATTCTGTCCTTTGTGACCGATTCGCGAAAAATAGGGGCCGCGAAATTAAAGGGTTTTACAGTATATGTAGCACGGGCAGTCGGATCTGGTTAGAAGAAACTTTATTAAACGGGTACATCGAGGAAAGCCTTAGCGTAAAGTGCCGAATTTGATTCCCCAAGGACTGCTCATTTTGAATGCAGGGACATCTTATTTATTACAGTTTTCTTCGCGGGGTATTTAACCTACTGCTGTACCTACTACTGTACTATACCTACTACTGTATTAAGCATACTGATTATAGTGTATAATCTTATCTGATCACCATACGAGAATCACGAAACGTTATCCTCGCGCAGGATAAAATATTTCGGCTTGTTACGATCCATTCGTACACCGAGAGTATCGAAGCTCTTACAGTCCGGCGTGGTGGCACCCTCACCCGAAATGGTTTGTCCCCGAAACACATAGCTAACCTAAACAATTTTAGTATTCTATCTTTATTTTTGTGTGTGGGAGAAAAGTTATTTCTTTTATTCTAAATATAAATTATAACCGGGGGTAAAACTTCACACTGCATCACCTTTTCTCGAACCACTAGTCTCTAGTATGATAAACATGGTTAAAAATCGCGCACAAAGAGACGAGGACAAACGAGGAAGGAACACAGAACACAGACAGGCGCGCACTCACAACTCTGGTATATTAAGTGAAGAAAAGAAAGATGAAGCACAATTTTTGACAGGGGACAACGGCACCAGGGGTAAACAGTTCAGTCGCAGTCAAATGTTCGCAAGAAGGCAACTTCTTTTTCGCTCAAAGCTACCGACGGCTGACTAACGCAGCGATCGGCCAGGCTCAAGATGGTGAACGCCTCGAGCACCTCGCGCGTTTGTTTTTCTTTAAAGCGGCCAATGATTGATGTTTTTTCTAAAGATGGTGTGCACGTACAGGTCTTACAGTGCACCGAAAGGTGACCTCCTACAGTGGATGTTAAAGAAAGTTTGTGCTCTCGTAGCCGGTCATTCAGACACCGTCCCGTCTGTCCAACATAGCATCTTCCACATGAAAGAGGAATGCTATATACAACGCCCGATGAACAGGGAACAAAAGGCCGCGCATGTTTTTTGTGGCACGTGTTTTTTGATAATTTTTCCGCTTTTTCGCGAACCTTAGAACAAATTTGTCGCATTTTTTTAGGGGCTGATAGTACTACGGGCACACCATACCTACTTGCCACTTGTTTTAGGTTATGTGATATTTTGTGTAGGTATGGCATAACCACCACCCGGTTTTTGTCAACGGGGCGCCTAGTTTTTTCACCGCCTTTTACATTCTTTACCAGCGTTCCTATCACTTCAATTAAGACCTGATTCGGGAACCCTGAAGATTTTAGTCTATCGATTTGGCCCAAGAAACTCCGATGAATGGCATGGAAACATGACTTTTTTAGGGCTGAAGTGAGGCAAGAGATAGCATATGCCTCTCTTCACTACCTTGGAGTGCGAGGATGTGTAGTGAAGAATACCTTTTTTGGAACGTGGTGAGAATGACCAGCACAAGTGATCGGCGTTGCAATGAGAGGAAAAGGTCTAAGAATTGCAACGCCCCTTCTTTAGGCTTCTCAAAGGTAAAAGTGAGCCCAAAACCGCACGTATGAAAAATGTCCATAATCGTAGAAACTAAATCTTGATCCGCAGTCTTTTTGTACAGTAAAAGAAAATCATCTACATATCTGAACACGTTGGTAACAGGCGTGGACTTAATAGCTAAAGCAATAGCACGGTCGATTCTCGCAAGAAAAATGTCACTTAAGACTGGCGCGACACAAGACCCAATACACACCCCCGATTTTTGTAAAAATACACCATTTTGCCATCCGACGAATGTGGAATTTAAATAAAATTGCAGTAGTTCAAGAAAACTGTCTGTAGTCACCCCACTTGAGTTCCGGAAAGCAATTTCGTCTTGGGATTCAATGCAGGCCCTGACTGAGCTAAGTAAAGGGTCATGAGGAAGGAATAGAAAAGGTCTTGTACATCTACGCTAAATGCACTGTGATTGGAAAATGCATTTGTCTTTAAGGTTTGAACAACAGTTTCAGAATTCTTAACCAAAAAGGGATCTTCAATCCGCAAAACGGAGAGGTGTTTTTGGAGATAGGCCGACATTTTCCGTTGCCACTTTTACCTTTGAGAAGCCTAAAGAAGGGCGTTGCAATTCTTAGACCTTTTCCTCTCATTGCAACCCGATCACTTGTGCTGGTCATTCTCACCACGTTCCAAAAAGGTATTCTTCACTACACATCCTCGCACTCCAAGGTAGTGAAGAGAGGCATTGCTATCTCTTGCCTCACTTCAGCCCTACAAAAGTCATGTTTCCATGCCATTCATCGGAGTTTCTTGGGCCAAATCGATAGACTAAAATCTTCAGGGTTCCCGAATCAGGTCTTAATTGAAGTGATAGGAACGCTGGTAAAGAATGTAAAAGGCGGTGAAAAAACTAGGCGCCCCGTTGACAAAAACCGGGTGGTGGTTATGCCATACCTACACAAAATATCGACATAATCTAAAACAAGTGGCAAGTAGGTATGGTGTGCCCGTAGTACTATCAGCCCCTAAAGAAATGCGACAAATTTGTTCTAAGGTTCGCGAAAAAGCGGAAAAATTATCAAAAAACACGTGCCACAAAAAACATGCGCGGCCTTTTGTTCCCTGTTCATCGGGCGTTGTATATAGCATTCCTCTTTCATGTGGAAGATGCTATGTTGGACAGACGGGACGGTGTCTGAATGACCGGCTACGAGAGCACAAACTTTCTTTAACATCCACTGTAGGAGGTCACCTTTCGGTGCACTGTAAGACCTGTACGTGCACACCATCTTTAGAAAAAACATCAATCATTGGCCGCTTTAAAGAAAAACAAACGCGCGAGGTGCTCGAGGCGTTCACCATCTTGAGCCTGGCCGATCGCTGCGTTAGTCAGCCGTCGGTAGCTTTGAGCGAAAAAGAAGTTGCCTTCTTGCGAACATTTGACTGCGACTGAACTGTTTACCCCCTGGTGCCGTTGTCCCCTGTAAAAAATTGTGCTTCATCTTTCTTTTCTTCACTTAATATACCAGAGTTGTGAGTGCGCGCCTGTCTGTGTTCTGTGTTCCTTCCTCGTTTGTCCTCGTCTCTTTGTGCGCGATTTTTAACCATGTTCAACGTTTACCAACTCGCCCAGCTTACTACTCTTCTAATATGATACCTCTTCGTACGCTGTATGTAAAATGCTGTATACAGTTTCTCCTCACTTTTACTGCGTGACAGATTGCTCTGGTTGTCAGTGACCTCATTTGAACAGAAATATATGAAAGATAAGCGTTAGTTTCCTGAAACTGGAACTCAGAGTCACTTCTCTTATAGGGCACTGCTAAGTGTAGGATCCTACTTTGGGGAGTTGTGTCTTCTTTCTCAATCAAATAATGCAAAATGTTTTTAATAGAAATGAATGCCGAAATAGAGTATCACAGGGTACCCAAATTTAAAAAAAAATCCAAGGTGGTATTTTTTTTTATTCGCATCGAAATGTTTCGTTGTTTGATTTTCCCCTAATGTTTGCCTAAATATATCACGACTATGATATCACTCAGATACCTTATATATTTTTTTAAATAATATCCATATATAAGTAAAACACTGTCTGAAAAGTATGTGATAATGATTAAAATATTTCATGAGATACAGGCCTCCAAATGTTGTCGTTTGTCGTTCAAGCAGGCATGTTTTGAATTTTTTAGAAAAAATAAATAAAATTTAAGTAAATATTATTACTATATATGACAAGCAAGCTGCACCCATAGTTAGTTTCTTAGAAGTATTCGAATTCTCCTAATTTAATGTGTTTAGTTATTCACTTTCAAAAATGCCCCCTCCATCAGTGCGCGTTAAAGCAACTGTCCACCTCTTCATGCCTTACGATTTTTCCTGTCCCATATTTCTTTTTTCTGGTCAAAACTAAGTTCGGGTTTGTTTATACCAGACACTAGACAATGACACAGAAAATCCTCAGTTGATTTAAAAATGTCGACCAGCGACCCTTTGGTCGATCTGATCTGAAATCACCCTACTAATTACTACTGACAAAAGGGGTTTGCATTTTTGCACGTCGAGGTTCCTTCGGGACAACGGGTGATGGTACCCAAACGTTATTTAGTTTGTTTCTGATTTTTTTATAAACTCGGAATTTTAAAGAATTGGGAATCTAACAAAAAATAAACACCGATAAACCCCGAATCGTCTGCGAAAAATAAACTCCGAAGACACCCTCCGAATTTCGCAAGAAATAAACTCCGAAAACACGGAATCCTAGATATACCCCGATTCACCTTGTATACGATTTGTCGCGATGGACGCTATGAGCTACACGAGCCAGTCCGTTCCTAGCTTGTCTCGTGACTTCGCACTCCCCGCGTCGCTCCGCCCATCTGACGCCTTCCGATCTATAGATTGGCTCCGGTGGCTCGTATCCTTTGCGGTCCACTGTAAGCTGAAACAAAGTATAGAAGTGTACGCCTCCGCGCCGACTCGCCGACGCCAATTTGCGCTGCACATAGACGTGAAGAAATATACTTATTTGTTTCATTATCAAGTATAAACAGCATGTAAGCGATTTGGCGACCGACAAGACAAGCGACGGCGACCAGCTTCGCTGTCGCTCGGTCAGTCGCACGACGAGGCAAACCGCATGAAAGCGACGGGAGCAAGCGACGAAGGCGATGAGCGACGTTTTCTAGAAATCCAGAAACCGAGTGACGCGACGAGAGACAGTGAGAAATCCCCGTCGCTCGTCGCTGACTCTGGTCGCTGTCGCCGTCGCTCGTCTTGCAGCTCGCTCAATCACTCACATGCCGTTCAGCCTTTACTGAGCTGTCTCCATGTCGTCGCAGCCGTTTGTTTAGTCAAAACTGAGCCGCTGACGCCACCGTCGCGAATATTTAATTGACTTCGCGCCGCCAACCGCAAGAAGATGCGGTTTACATTTTATTACGCAGAACCATTTCCAATGTGTTAACCGCCACATGAGATTACGGTTCTGTTCCGGTTGGGGTTCAATGTCGAATATTTGATTCCGGTTACAGTTTTGTTCCAGTTTAGTTAAAAATAACGGTTTTACTCCAGTGTTCGGTTCGGGTTCGGTCTGGACACCCTGGTTAAAAGCTGTATACATGCTAAACGCGCATGATTACAACAGCCGCTTTGTCGCGTCTCGCGGAGCCAGGAACGACTGCTTGTCTGTATACAGGTTTGGTTGCTTTACCGAGGGCGTGCCATGTTTATCCTCGAAGGAGAATAAGCCAGTGAGACAATGAATCCGTCAGTCACCCCCAGTGCTATATGATGCTGTTTCAAGAGACACTTACCACGCGATAGCGAGTTGCGTCATCAGCCCGTATATAGGCCCTAGATGAAAATAAACACAGCTCGCATAAGAACCGAGCCCATTCCATTCCCACTCCATTCCGGGCAAAGGGCGTCTAACTCCATTCCCATTCTATTCCCCCCAACGCTGCTCCGCCATACTATTCCCATTCCATTCCGGGGTCGCGAAAGTGCGGAATGATTCCGGAATCATTCCAAGTGAGGAGTTGGAATGAGGAAGGAGGTCGATCTAGAGGTCGTCCTTGATGTCGCCCTAGAGGTCGTTCTAGATGTTGTCTCTGACATCCTCTAAGGATGTCAGGTCACGTGACTATGCACATGACCTAGTCACGTGACTATACACGAGCACACAGCCGGTGTGCCAAATTAATAAATGCTATCCGATTCATAGATAATCACCCCTGTGGTTTTACAAATTTGACTCCACCATCAATTTGCTGTCATGTAAAGGCCCGTTCACACTCTTGCAACCGAGTACGACCGAGAGAGACGAGACCTGTTGAAACCTCTTAAAATTTCTTTGGACGAGAGAACACACTGGCACGCTGGCGCCATCTATGCGGTGACCCTGGAACTGCATTTCACAAGAGCGAAGGTTTTGCGGGATTTCCGAGGTCAAATGTGCGTGATAGCTGTGAGAAAGGCTCGTTTAGAACGTTGACGAAAGTTTTTCGAGCCAAGAAACAAAGGATAATGCACGAGAGAAATAGAAAATATGCCGGACCGCCAAGTTTACACTGCTACTCACTAGATGGCGCCAATGTGTCCTCTCGTTGTAAGAGGTTTCAAGGCACTCAGTTCTAAGAGGTCGCAAAAGTGTGAACGGGCCTTAATTTTTTTTTTTTTTAGAGCGCAGCTCTTAGTCGCCGGTTTCCGGGTTTCGCGGCGACGGCGTCGGCGTAACCGCGCTAAATTTAGCGGGAAAATTGACGTCACGTGACCTCAACACCAATTTAATTCCGCGCTAAAATTAAGCGAGAAAATTCAGTTTCTCCGCTAGATTTAGCGGACAAGTTCAGCGTCTCCGCTAGATTAGCGGGGAAATTATGTTTCTCCGCTAGATTTAGCGAACAAATTCAGTTTCTCCACCAGATTTAGCGGGGAATGGAATTGGTGTTGAGGTCACGTGACGTCAGTTTTCCCGCTAAATCTAGCGGAGAAACTGAATTTGTTCATAGGTGACGTGACACCAAGTTATGTGACGTCATTTTCTCCGCTAAATTTTGCGGGGAAACTGAATTGGTGTTAAGGTCACGTGGCGTCAATTTTTCAGCTAAATTTAGCGGGGAAACTGGGAGGAGGGGAGGGTATGGAGGAGGAGGATGGGAGGGTGCGCAGGAGGAGGAAGGAAGGGTACGGAGGAGGAAAGGAGGAGGAGATGAGGAGGAGAGGGTACGGAGGAGGAGGAGGGGAATACCTTCCCCTTTGTACCCTCCCCTCCTGCTCCTCAAGAGCTGCACTTTAATTTCGCATTACAGGGATTTGTAAACGTCTTTCATATTTTTATTTCTTGTTCTCCTTGTAGAAACCCAACGCCTGTTAGGGGAGATTTGGCGCAACAGTCTGCAATTGGAGTCCCAGTGGGAAGTATAGGAAGATTCCGTGGGTTGCTTCGGCAGTTACAACGGAGACCTCGTTGAGCAATAGAACGACTGTCCCTCCTGCGTGCCGGCAGGACCGGGGCCATCACTGCCGCTCACCACTGCCGCTCCACCGGTCGAGCCGCCACGTTTGCGCGTGGGACGCTAGTAACTGCACGCCAACGCGTTCGTATAGGAATCGCACAATTGGAGGACTCCACCGGCGCCTCAATGCAGACACGTTCATTGTGGGCGATGGAAGTGGAAGACGCCTTCGTCTCTCAGACATGCCCCGATAATCTTCTTGGGACATACAGCTTCCGCGAACCTAAGACTGTGGATTTTCGTAAGCTGTCCATTTTTCATTTCAGTGGGCGCATAAGGTCGAAATGAATAGCGCTACTGTTGTAGAGCTAAGAACTTGTGTCGTAAATTATAAGAAAAGCCCAAAGATGCTCAGAGCAGTAGAGGATGCAGAAACGAATGCATGTCATTAGACGTCTGTAATATTAGGCGCTTGCAGCCGGCACTCGCACAATTAGTTAAGAAAACTTAATACAATCATTTAGCAAAAAAAAAGTAAAAAAGCAGAATTAACCACACATGTGTTTATTTTGCACCCCATTGCGCCGCGCGCACGCTTCGCATACGCGCGGCGCAATGGGGTGCAAGCACAGAAAGCTGTAATTGTCTACTCCCCATAAGTACTCCGCATTACGGGGTCAGAATATACATAGCCGAAAATCTCGAGTAGTAGCTTAATAATGGGCTATCGCATGAATAAAGATACTGGCGCAGTCGTCATGGCAACCGCCAGGCCATGGGAGAGGGTGTGAGGCGCATTGTCCCTCCTCTCCCTCGTACCCTCGGCGACAATAGGATGCAAGTTCGTTCGGAGTTCGAACTTCGGAGTAGCCTCGGAACTCCGAACGAGCTTGCATCCTGTTGTGTCCTGCTCGAGCCGTTACTTGGATGGAGAGCAGGGTAATGAACTTGTATGCGAGAAGGTTTCCAGAAGTGGTTTAATGTTGCAGCCGCCCAAAAGGCGGCAGCAGGAAGTAGCAACTGAAAAGCAATATGGCGCGCATACTACTCCCGAACAGGGGGTCACTCCCTGGTCACTCCTAGATCGGCACCCCCCTGGTGGGCACACAACACATCCCATTGCCGCCGTCTCGTTCTTCTACAAAGCAATGTAATGACATTTTTTTTTAAAGTGTGTGTTTACCCTTTTTTGCGAATGTCCGTCGCTTCCGGAACGATTACACTTGACTTTGCGGCGCTCGATTGAGATCGGCTCGGCAACAGTACATGCCCAGTGATAGCCACTTGTCATGAATCAACCAATTGATGCAAAGTGCGCCCAGCCTTCGGTGTTTCGCGGCTTAAGATGGGTGACTTTTTACATTGCCAGTCTGAGCACAAGTTCAACCTTCTTTTGGAAGTTCTATTTTTATTAGGCACACTCTTTATACAAAAAAGAAAAAGTTCACTTCACGGCACAACAAAGTAACAAAATCTACGCGGAACTATTATTCAACTATTCACATACCTGGAATCACACATCCAATTTTGCTATAGTCAACGATATTGATTCGATCGTCATGGTCTCTTGCAGGTTACTTCTGCAGCGCGAGCTTTTGCTCCACGCACGTGCTACCAAGCTGCGGTGTTCTAACACCGATCCTCCCATACCTCTCATCTTCCCCTGTTCCTTCTGACCTTCTAGAATAACTCTACTAATATGAAACATGTACCAGCAAGTTCTCGGCAATCCGAAACTGTATAACCCAAAGCACGAAGCAGCCCCAGTCTTTAAACTTTAGTTACTCGGGAACCCAAAGAATTTGGCAGACCTGTTACCACCGGAATTAGAGCACCACCGAGCCGAACGATAGACATGGTGCCAGTGGCGTACCAGCTTGTTCTTGAGTGGGGGGGCACACCAGACCCCCCCCCCCCCTCCCCCCTCCCCTCGGGCCGGGGGCCGGTGCCCTTGGTACCGTTGGGCGCCGCCGGCCAGTGTTTGCCCTGGCCAGTGGCGGCTGTTCCGGAGGGGGGGAGCAAAACACATGCTTTGCCCCCCCCCCCACTCTGAGAACTGGGGAAGCAAGCGCCCCCTTGCCCCCCCCCCCCCGGTTGGTACGCCCATGCATGGTGCCGTTTGCTCGGCGTACTGGCAGACGAAATAGACCGATAACCAACGAGCCACCAACGCCACTGCCGGCTGCCGCAAACCAAAAGTACTACCGCACCGCCGGCACAGGCGCCGTCGAGCAACCGACGCAGCACACAGCCACGGCAGCCGACGCGCAACTGTTCTCAACGGTCAAAATATAGAAAACAACTGACCAATGAGGGCAAAGTATGAAGGAGAAACTTTAGCTAACCAAAATTTGTTTTAACTGAGCAGGGTAAATTTTTAAATCTGTAAACAGCAACAATGATATGTATGTCGTCTTATGAACGTATTGCCTGGTAAAAACCAGAAGTTCTTAAGTAAAACCCAACGAATAAGAGATGGCGCTCAAATAGCTGACTGGAAGTCGCTCGGAGATTCCGGGGTTGGTCGAGGCGCTGCAGCCAGGAGGAAAAGCCCGTCGCGGATGAGTGACCTTCGGTTAGCTGTTATACTCCCCCCCCCCCCCTCTCCAAATAATGGTGAAATGACGACCGTCTTGCCTCTGGCTATGACATACACGTTATTATTTCCTCTTTTGCAAGTCTCCTCTCTCTCTCTCTCTAGTCACCTTCAGTATGAGCGCAGAGTCCGCTCGAGCTGGAAGCCGCTTCCGAGGCTGTTCGTGTTTTGATAAACTTCGGTGCGCCGCCGCCAACCTCCCGCTTTTTGAAGACACTGGATCGTTCTATAGAAACGGATATCTCACTTGTTTGGTAAGTACGTAGCCTTAGTGCGATTTAATCACGCGCCCTGTTTGTTCGTGATCGTGTTGCCAACTTCACAAGGAGGCTCGAGTTCCACTTTTAGTTGTTTGTCGGCATATGAATGGAGCAAATTGTATCTCCACTGTAGAGTGACAGTTCGGATACTGCTGTAGGGGGTTCAGCCTAGGTTATTTTATTTCAAGTGTATCAAAGAGGGGAGAACATACCGTCCTATTATTTTGTTTTTATTGAAATTGGTGCTGTCTCGATAAATCTGGGATATTGGGAGTAGAATATACCGAGGTCATCATCACTGACACAGTTTACACAGAAAACTTTAAGGTATTTTGAAGGCAGCGTCTCTTCTCCCGGCAGCCGGGAGAATAATTTCTTGAAATTCTACCGGCATTCGCTTCCCATTGGCTGCCTGAAATCATGTGACAACTGCCGGTAGAATACTGACTTTCGAATTCTCCCGGTATTTCGTGGAAACACGTTTCATGGACGCGTTCGCTAAAACGTCATTCGCCTCGAAGCGATGACGTTTTAGCGAACCGCGACCCGTAACGACGGCGAGTGCTAACACCCTAACCCCCCCCCCTCCCCCCCTCCCGCGCTGCGCTTACGCTGCTTGGCGGCGGCAGTCTGTGACGGCTCATTACAAAAAATGTTAACCCACCTGGGCCCACGCGTAGATGCCGCTTCGAGGCGACACTCTTTACTGAGGCGGCTATGAGCTTAGGAATTTAAAGGAATCTGTTTTCTTTCGATTTATTTTTGTTCTCTATAACCTAGGCAGAAGTCCTGGTCTAGGCTGAGCCCAGAGAGTTTAAGATGGGGGCGTGTTGGGACAGGACCAGGCTTTTGAAGCAACACACACGAAGGTTAGTGACACAAAAACAGACGGATCGGCTACGTGCTCAGGAAAGAAATGGGACAAGTGATATTTCCATGCATCCACTCACTCAACATGCACACTCCTAGTTCCTTGAAGTATCACTTTGTCACTACTAAAATTGACGAGTGGTTTGGTTTCCTTACGTTGAAAATGGGAGAGCGCGAGGGTGAATGATCAAATGGAGGATAAAGCGGCGCCTGGAAAACTAAAAGCCTTTCTCTCCTTTTTTTTGACGTTTTAACGTCAAGTTTATGTCCCGAGCAGTGGCGTCGCAAGGGGGGGGGGGGGCGGACCGCCCCGGGTGCAGCGCTCAGGGGGTGTCGCGGCGGGGCACGAGAGCGGGGGGGGGGGGGGAGTCGTGGCGGGCCACGCGAGAGCGGGGGGGGGTTATCGCGGCGGGCCACGCGAGAGCGGGGGGGGGGGTGTTGCGGCGGGCTACCGCCGCGGGTGCCGCTGACCCTCGTGACGCCACTGCTCCCAAGTCATGTCTTTGTCTGGAGAACATGCACCGTTCGCGCACTAACCAATGGACCTGGATGGATGAATGGATGGATGAATACGGGGCCTGATCGGGCGGTAGCTTACGCCACCTAGCCAATTTGTCTTACCATTTAAGCTTAGAATATTTAAATGTGAAAACCTTTTTCGAGCACCGAGCGCCGCCTGGGGAGTTGCCTGCGAACTACAATGCAAGAGCAGCCAAACATGACTCCGCCCGTCAAAACACATTGGCATCGTGCCGTTGTATCGGTTTTGAGTTCTTTGATACCGCATACTACCGATACTAAAAAACAATGCATCAAAATAGACGGAATACGCGCAAAGATAGATGCTGACAATGTTGCTGTCGCCATTATCGCAGGGCACCGCGTCCCGGTGTCCTGCGAAAATGGCGGCAGCGAGAGTGTACGCATGCGCAGAAGCTTACTGGAAAAAGGTCTATTCCAAAGAGTAAGCCGGTTCTTCCACCGCGTGAGCCTGCCTGCACAGCCTTTATCTCGGACAGGATACTGCGCTAACCGCGTTTTTTGTGCCATAGAGATCAGTGGTCCCACCCGCATGTTGTCTCAGCGCAAACTGGAATTTTTCTTTGACGTCACGGTGCAGCAACAGGAAAACGGGAATCCAACACGATACGGAACAAGCATGACTCGAAGCCAGACGACTCCGGCCAGAACGTCCGCGGCTTACGTCTTCATCGAGAGAGGGAAACCAGTGGCTTGCACAAGTTCAATAAAAACACGAAGTACGCAAAAATTTGTAATACAAGCTATAAAAAAAAAAAGATTGTTGTAAGCGGACCCACCTACATTCCGATTCATCTTAGGATGGACTAAAACGGACACTACGAGCCATCCCAACCAATTTAGCGCTGTAAACGTAACACGTGACAACGCGCCCGACACGTCACTGCTGCCGGAGGTCATTGATACTCACGCGACATAGTATTAGCTTCGATGGCTCGTAGTGTCGCCTGCGGTCCATAGTAAGGAGAAACAAAGGGCAGCTTATTGCGCAACACTAAAAACAACAAATAAGATTCGCTCTACGCGCACCCGAGAAAATGGCGGAAACACTTCGCAATTTTCCCGGGTGCGCAACTATTGCACATATAAGGAATCGCTATACGCGCACCCGGGAAAATGGCGGAAACGGTTCGGCAGCATGATTGCCGGCGGCTTGCCTGAGGTGTAGGGGCTTTTTGTGTCTTTAGCCGACGGAGGTGTATTCGCGCAATACCACCTAGAATACACAGGCCTGCGCATGACGTTTCGTTAGTAGATCCCCGACCCGCCCCAAGCGGCAAACAGGCTGAAGCTTGACGAGAGTATGGGCCGCGTCCCAACTGCGTCGCATTCACTTGCAGCCACAGCTGTGTGCGTGACTGCTGAGCGCGAGCTGATAGCGAGCTTCCAGTTCATTTGCAACGTGCTCGCGAACACTCTCTCGGCCAGGAGCGCAAGCTAGCACGCGCTCCTGGCTTTGAGACGGGCATTTCGAGCGCGCGCGCTCGTTCTGCGGAAGAACGCTTCAAAGCAGCAACTCGGAGTATAAAACTTTCCCTCGAAAATGGCGTCCACTGCTATCATCCAGCGTCCAGCGAAGGGCTTTGCAGCCCTTCGCAAAGCAGTAAGGCAATTTCACTCACGCATTTGACGCTCCACGTGAACGTCTAACTTCATCGTATGCCATAGCAACAGACACTCGGCGTGAGCATCTGTTTTATTATCTGCTACGCAAACCATTGAAGCAGGCGACGGAGCAGACGACGTCGCAGACGATGTAGCAGACGACGGTGCTCATCCGGGCTTGCTAGGGGGCGCTGAGGGGATCTACTAGTGATGGTCTATTCGCGTCTCCAATGAGACCTATTGCGATATTACCCAAGCATCAAGGATAATGCAGGGATTGGTGTTCCACGCGCCGCACGTTCTGGCGCCAGCAGTGGTAACTTTTCTAAAGCAAATACCTAAAACAAATGGCATCTTGCACGCGCGTTCGTCAACGCTTTATTTTGGTTATTTACTTCGCATCTTTTACACGGGAAAGGCGTGCGAGTGTGACGCGTGGAACACCAACCCCTGCATTCTTCTTGATGCTTGGATGATATAGCAATAGGTCTATTCACTATATAGGTGACGCCACTCGTTTTCCAAAATGGCGGTTATAGTGGGGTCGGAGGTGTGTGCCGGTATACCCGTTGCTGAGCCTGTCTAGTGTGCTGGCTTCACTAAGCGACACAAATTATTCCTGCTTATACGAGGAAAATAGGGTGTTACGCAGGCAGGTAACCACTGTATTCTAAAAAGAAAAATAGGTGTTTAGCGTAATATCTACGTCAGAAGGCCCGATTTAATTCTGCAACAAAAACGAAATTAACCTCTACTTTGAATTTCATTTCTCGGTATAGGTGTTAATTTCGGACTCTTTCATTACTCAAAATGTGTCTCACAGCGTAATATTGAGCTTAAGAAATTGTTCGCCAAAACTTCATTTCATGACCTACGTGTCTGATCCAGGCATTTCAAAATATTTTGGAGAGTTCAGTGTTCCTTCGAAGAGGTAACAGAAACAATCTCTAATTTTAGCAGTACATAGCGTTCGACATCCCGTACTTTTGGCTAAAAGGTATGTTTAACCACTTTTGCGGCTCCAAACTGTTAGCTCAGACATGACATCTGTGCTATTTCACATTTTACTCGAACAGGGTATTGGCAAGTATAAAAAATTTACCGCCTGGATTGGTGACCTGAACGAGCATGCATGGGACACGTTCATATATTTGTTTTTATTTACTAAGATAAGGGGGCGCATTGTGTTAAATCTTGTGTTTTGTAGTGATTTCACTGCCTGAGTTTAAGTATGAAGCTTGGGTTCAGGCCAGGGCTATATACCTGTGTATTCTCTTTAACAATTGCAATGACCGAGGAACCTAAGTTCTCCAGTTCAGGGGTCATCCCCTGAACTGGAGAACTTGAAGCCGTCTTCCAGCTCAGGGGATGACCAAATCAATTATAAGATTCTAATAAACACACATCCGAGGCTTTCCTTCGTGACATATTTTTTCCAGTCACTAAGTCTTTCTAAAATTCTGCGGGATTGGAAAACTGGCAACGTAGTCCCTGCTTTCAAATCTGATGACCGCCACCTCATTACAAACTACCGTCCCATCTCCCTATCTAGCGTATCATCTAAGCTCATGAAACACGTACTTTACTCCAGTATAATCAATTATTTAGAAGATAACAACCTCCTTTTTAATCACCAACATGGATTCCGGAAAGCATACTCTTGTGAAACCCAACTAACGACACGTCTTCATGACATTAAAGCAGGCTTTAACACAAGCACTCAGACTGGCGACATTTTTCTTGACCTTTCTAAACCATTTGATTGGACCAGGTCTTATATTAAAACTTTACGAATTTTAAATCGAGTCCTCTATTGTAAAATGGATATCCGAATTTTTGACTAACCGCACTAAGTACACCACCATTAATAATTCTAAATCCCCCTCGTGCGCGGTAACCTCAGGTGTCCCTCAGGGCAGTGTACTTGGGCCTTTACTCTTTTTAATCTACATTAGTGACATTCATGAGAACATCTCGTCATCAGTTCGTTTGTTTACAGATGACTGCGTAATTTACAATCCCATTCCCTCGCCAGACGATCCCCATACCTTGCAAACAGATTTTAAACAAATCGTTTAATGGTGCAGTGAATGGTTAATGATCCTAAATTTTGACAATTGCAAATTCGTTTCGTTTTCTTGTTGTGCTCTACTTCGACCTTTTTTTACCATCTTGACGCCTCCCTTATAACTGTTCGCAGTTCATATAAATATATTGGTATTCATTTAACACCTGACCTTTCATGGACGTCTCACATCAATAATATTGTAGCTGACGCAAACCGTTCCCTCGGCTCTTGGCGCCGAAACCTGAAACCCGCAACAAGAGTCCAGCATACTTAAAGGGGCCCTGCAACGACTTCTTGACTGGTTTTTAATTTGTACCGAACCTGAGCGCACTGAACGTAGTAACTTAGTGAAACTTTTCATTTCTCAAATTTCGCTTTATTTTAAAAGTTATAGGGAAATTAAAATTACTAAAACAAGCAAAAAATAACCTTTTTCATGACGTCCTTGGTCCTGGCTTGAGTGGCCGTGAACTAGAGGAGGGGTGGTGAGCTCAGCGAGCGCTCACGGCTGCCGCACTCCGCGTCGACGGCTCGAGAGGGCGCCACTAGAGCATGTGCTGGATAGGCTGGATGAAGCGGGCGGCCAGGGCGGCTCGCATTGCATTTGTGTCGCGACTAAACACTAATTCGGCATGACACTTCATTGGCCACAAACGACAGCAAACACGGGGTAAAGATCAGTTCAGAACGGGAGCCACTTCGTGCTGCCAAACCGACAAATGTCCAAACCGCAAACCAAATCTGCTCGCCGAAGGCCTTCGGAACGCTCGGAAGCGGTCGCAGCACCGCCGCGTACATCCGGGACCTTTCTACGCTCGCCGGTCGTCTGTGCCTGATCCCACTAGCCCTTTTTCCCTTTCTAGTATGCGCCGCCTTTTCCACCGCTTGGTGGTGGGTGTGGCGACGTGCCATTTCTTGTTTCCGTACTTTCTAAAATGCATTTGTTTCTTTTCTGATCTAAAATGCTGAACAAAAACTAATTTCATAAATAATTGAAACCGGTTCGCGCCACTTTTTTGTATTTTGACTAAAGAAAGCTATTAGCGGCTATGACCAGTCGTAAGGCCGGGACCAATAACGTCACGATGTCGTCACATGCCACGCGCGTTCGGTACCACGGGGCGCCTTCGTAGGTGGAGGAGGCTTCCGCGTCGTCCGGTTAAAATATGACGCGCTGATATTTAGTTACCCGCTCCGTGCCCACTGGGTTGCCCGAATCACAAGAGATGTGGAAACCACAAAAAAAGTAGACGCTTAAAGGAGCTGTGCAACGATTTTAACGTTGAAAGAATTTGCATCTTTTACTTTAGACATTGTTTATCTTGTCACAAAGGTCAGAAACACATCTCCTTCCTTCGAAGTGCTGCAATTCCACCGCGTAATTGCGAGGCAAAAATTAGAATATTTCTCGACCCGCAGCCGCGAGCGGCGGCCATGAGAACCACGCGGCATCACGTCAATGGCGGACTTGTAAAGTATAGAAAGTTGTGCAAATACCTGCTCGATAAAAGGTAATTTTTCTATAAATCTTGTCGTTCAAACATAAATATAAATGCGTCAAAAATCTGCTATCATGGACAAAACTTTTATTATACGGAGTTTTAGTTTCGCCATCTATCCGAGGTCAACAAAACCATCAGCTCTATCTGCTACCGCGAACAGCCGCCAGGAGCCGGGAGGGAACGGGGGCAGAGCCGGACGGGGATGGCCGGACCCGGATGAGACTTTCCTCCTTTCGCCATGTTGATCGCGCTGCGCAAGCACGTAGTCACGTGGTCGCGAGCGGGTGAGTTCTCGCTGCTCACTGATAGCTCTAGAGGGAGAGCTTCACCGGAACCCCACGCGTCCCCCATTGACGTCAAAGCGCACGTGACTCGGAAGATGGTCACGGGGTTGAGAGGTGCCGATAACCTCAACTTTTGTCCATTTTTATAATAAAAACTAGGACATGCAGGCAAAAGCGGTTCTTTTGTTCTTTACTCCAGAGAGAGACCAACTCCCAAATTATTTAAGCAAAGCACTGAAATTGTTGCACAGCGTTTTTAAATACGATTGCAGATCCCCTTTAACTGACAGGTCAAAAACAGATTTTTCTTTTATTATCCGAAACGATTGAAAACGATGTCGGGACATTACCCTCAAAATTCGCAACTTGGGACCTCAGTATTTATGAAGTAAAAAAATGAAAGCCGTTTACAACTCCCTGTAATGCCGAATTAGAGCGCAGCTCCTGAGGAGGAGGAGGGGAAGGTACGGAGAGGGGGCTATGCCCCTCCTCCTCTCCTGCTCGCCCCCATTTAGAAGAAAATTTTCCACAATCTAGCGGAAAAAATTCCCCGCTAAACTCAACGGGGAAAATTTTCTGCTAGACTTAGCGGGGAAAATTTTCCGCTAGATTTAACAGAAAATATTTTTCCGCTACATTTAGCGGGAAAAGCTTTCCGCTAAATTTAGCGGGGAAATTTTTCCGCTAGATTTAGCGGGGAAACTTTTCCCCTAGATTTTGCGGAGAAAATTTTCCGCTAGATTTAGCGGGGAATGTTTTCCGCTAAATATAGCGGGGTTTAGCGGGAAAAGTTTCCGCTAGATTTAGCGGGGAAATTTTTTCGCTACATTTAGCGGGGAATTTTTCCGCTCAATTCTGCGGGGAAGATTTATCGCTAAATTTAGCGGGGAAAATTTTCCGCTAGATTTAGCGGGGAAAATTTTCGGTCGATTTAGCGGGGACATTTTTCCACTAAATTTAGCGGGGAAATCTTTATGCTAAATATAGCGGGGAAATGTTTTTCGCTAAACTTAGCGGGGAAAATTTTCGGCTAAATTTAGCGGGGTAATTCACCCATCATGCACCGCGCGGTTACGCCGACGCACAACGCCGAAGCCTACGCCGCTCAAGCCGGAAACGGGTGCCTAAGAGCTGCGCTCTAAAATGAAAGCCGTTTACAACTCCCTGTAACACCGAATTAGAGCGGCGGACTCTTTGAGGAGGAGGGGAAGGTATACCCCTCCTCCCTCCTCCTCACCTCCTCATCCTGCTTGCTACTCCCTTCGAGCGGTGTCGGCGTCACCGTCGGCGTAACCTTGAGGTCACGTGACCCTCGTGACGTCGCGTGACCCTCGTGACCTCACGGGGGTCACGTGACTTACGGGGGTCACGTGACCTCAGCGGGTCACGTGACCCCCTCAGGGGGGTCTGGGGGTCGCGTGACCCCCGTCAGGGGGCCAGGGGGGTTACGTGACAGACGCCCCTTGGGGGTCACGTGACCCCTTGACCCCACCCCGAGGGGTGCACTAGGGGTGTCTGTCACGTGACCCCCTGACCCCACCCCGAGGGGTGTCACGTGACCCCCTGACCCCCCCCCCCGAGGGGTGTCACGTCACCTCCAGGTCCCCCTGAGGGGGTCACGTGATCCCCTGGCCCCCTGGTCACGTGACCTCCCACAGAAGGCCACGTGACCCCCTCAAGGGCCCCGCTAAATATAGCGGAAAATGTTTCCCGCAAAATTTAACGGAAGAATTTCCCCGCAAAATTTAGCGGAAGAATTTAGCGGGAAAAGGTTTCCGCTAGCGGGGGGTCCGCTAGATTTAGCGGGAAAAATGTTCCGCTAAATTTAGCGGGGAAATTTACCCATCATGCACCGCGCGGTTACGCCGACGCCGACGGCGATGGCGACGCCGCTCAAGCCGGAAAGGGCGCCTAAGAGCTGCACTCTAAAAACAATTTCTAAAAGCCGAATTCGCAGTTCCCACGCGATCTGCGTCAGTGCAGTGTCGTCAATGATTGAGTCGACTTGTAACTCTCACGCCTCCGAACCATCCCGACCCGAAGTGTCGTGTCTCACCCGCGTTCCGCGAACAACCGCTCTCCTGCGTGCTTGCCGCCTATCGCTGTGAGGTGACGAATCTTCACTTTCGAGTTTGAAGTCCTTTTAAGGCCCTTTCAGCGATCTTAAATTCTTTGAAACGGTGTGAGGTCGAAGAGAACGCGCAGTAGACTTTTGTGAGCGACGTGAGGGGCCTCGTCCGCCGGTGCTGCGTGAAAGGCTGACCCGGCGAAGTCACAACCGAAACTACGGTACACAGACACCAAACCCAGTTGTTTTGACCGTTTGACGATCTGCTTTTCGAAGTTTGAGAGGTCGTCGGGCACCTAAAGAGGAGAACTTCGTCCGACTTTCCGACTCAACGATCATCCTCAGTGTTGCATGTGCCGAGCTCCGCGACGCCGCCATGTTTTCCGAGGGAGGATAAAAAGCCAGGAAATGACATCACTCAGTATTTCAAAAAGAACGGCAGCAGTGCGTTCGCAATTCCGTTAAAAAAACATGTTTTGCGAATGCCGTTATTAAATATTATAGAAATCGTCGCTTAGAAAGCTTCTAAATTTCACAATCGTTTATGTCACAAAGAAACTTTAACTTTCATTCGGTCTAAGCTTGATTTCTGCTTCTGCTGATGCAGTCCCTGGCAATCTTACCTAGTTATAAAACTTGAATCCATCCAAAACACAGCTCTGCGCTTTATTTTAATGCGAATAGCATTCTTTGGATACTTCACGCACTTTTCGTCTATCTATGTATCCATCTATCTGGCTATCTAACCTCTTACGCCGCGGGTCGATAAATAAATAAAAAAGACCGGCGCCGGCTGGGATTCGAACCGTTGACCCTTTGATCAGCAGGCAGACGCGCTAACCACAGAGCTATGAAGGCAGTCATTCAACGCACTCTAAACGGTTGTTTATATCTTTACCATAGGACGCGCTTTACTGCGCTGTCACAGCTACCAGTGTGCGCGCGTTCCATGCACGAGGGCTCATTCCCGCTCGTGAGGCTGAGCACGGCCGCTAGCTCACCCTCTCCCGCGCTCGGGAGAGGGTGATGTAGCGGCCGTGCTCAGCCTCACGAGAGCGGAATGAGCCCTCGTGCATGGAACGCGCGCGCGTCGCTGTGACAGCGCTGTAGCGTCCTATGGTAAAGATATAAACAACCGTTTAGGCAGCAGTGGTTCCCAGCCATGGATGTGTCGGGGACCCCTTGCGGACCGCTGGCAGTGATGGGGGACCCCTTCCAGCGGGGGGGGGGGGGTACGTAATTAAGTTAACAGATCTGGAGCATGAAACAGGTGCCTTTTATTGCTACGTAGCAGAAAAACATAACACAAAGGTGCCACATCACTTCATTTTGGTCAGGATATGCGATATGATAATCCCGCCGCGGGGCACCCGAGACACGTAGTTCGGGAAGGTGTGGGGAAGAGGGAAAGGAGGTGAGCGAGATGATCTCGTGCATTGAACGCGCGCACCGGTAGCTGTGACAGCGCTGTAAAGCGCGTCCTATGGTAAAGATATAAACAACCGTTTAGAGTACCGTTGGTTGAGACTAGCTGAGACGCCAGAAAGTCTGGTCGGTACCATTTTGAGTGTTTGTGCGTATGGCGCGTGCTTTGCTGGCCTTCCTAAGTGACACAAACGCACGTGCTGGGGCTGCGGGAGATCGTGCGCAGGGCTGTGAAAGTGTCAACAAATTTAGAATCGCCTCAAGAGTGGGCTGGCGTATCTCAGAGTGTGCCGGCCACCTGACGAACGCGCATAACTCCGCACCGTTTGATGCTATTCGCATTAACGTAGATAATCATTCTCCAAAGGATGGTTTTTTTTCTCATATTACTCACCATTCACAAGCCTATCTGGATTGCGCGAAACTGCATAACCATACTTTCATTAAGGAACCGAGTATCCCGTCTCTCTCTCGTTCACCGCATCTCTCACCGTAACATGCCTCTTGTGAATCGCTAATTTGTACCCCTGTGGCCGATTTCCCCCGCTTTGACCACTATACTGTAAGCACAGTTTCGGCTTATTTTCCCGTAACCTACTTCACACAGAAGGCTGAACCCCATGAAGTGAATTATGTGACTATACTCGTTTCAGCTTACGTCCAGACGCAGCCAATGCTACAAGCGCGAGCGTGTGGCCCTGAGCAGTGCTTGCATTGCACGAGCGCGCGTGCTTGGCAGGGACGCTGAAAGCTATACTTCGTTTCAGCTTGGGTCCAGACGCAGCCGATGCTACAAGCGCGAGCGTGTGGCCCTGAACAGTGCTTGCATTGCACGAGCGCGCGTGCTTGGCAGGGACGCAGAAAGCCCGGAGCTCGCGCTTGTAGTATCGCCTCTGTCTGGACCCAAGCTGAAAAGAAGTATAGGAGCTCGCGCTTGTAGCATTGGCTGCGTCTGGACGTAAGCTGAAACGAAGTATAATAACTGAATACGTCGCCCGACGGCACGGTCGTCTTGCGCGCGACGTCGAAGCCACTGTGCTGATTCCACGCGTAGAGCAAAAGCCGCCGGGAAAAAATTCGTTGATTTTTCGCAGCATATTCGTCCCGTGGAGTTCAGCCTTATTCAACCTCACCCTTGGCCATCAACGATTGTAACATGCTACCAAACGACATTGTTACCATAACTGACACACAGAAATTTGCTGCCTCTGTAACCACTTTATTTCTGCTTTATCCGGCAAATTCCTTCTACTGTGTTAAAATAGTCCGCAAAATTGTTTTGTTGAAAAAAGTTAATGAAAACATGTACACTCTCAGAAAAAAGGGTGTATTATTACACCCTTTGTCCCATATAATACACCCCCAGACTTTCAATTCGACGTACAGCGCACTATAGTCGAACAGACGGCTCGAAATTTTTCGAGGGGCTTGATTGCCGTGTGGTACAACTTATTAAAATAGCTAATGTACGTTTTACTGGCTACAAAAAACACAATCGGGGTTTTCTTGGCCCTACTGCAAAACCTCAGTGTTTTCTTTCTGTGGTCTTTAATACGCCCTTTAGTTATTTAATAAGTTATATCTAACCGTTATCAAGCCCCTCGTAAAATTTGGGGCCGTCTGTTCGACTATAGGGCTCTATACGTTGATTTAAAGTTTTGGGGTGTATTATATGGGACAAAAGGGTGTAAGGTGATACCCTTTTTTTAGAGTGTACCGCTCTCTTGTGCAATGCCCGTAAGGGCTTTCAAAGATAATAAATGATGGTGATGATGATATTCATGGCAAACGTCAAAGAGTAAACATCAAGGTCTAACGACCGCGTCGTCCTCGACGTCGTGCTAAGTCATACTGAACGTCGTCGACGTTGTCCATTATGACGTCGTTGTAGAGGTCGTCCTTGAGATGACCTTAGAGGTCGTCCTAGCCGTCATCTTTGACGTCGTCCCCTAGGATGTCGTCCTCCACGTCGTTCTTGAGGTCGTCCTTGATGTCGCTCTAGAGGTCGTCTTAGATGCCGTTCTAGGTGTCGTCTTTGACGTCGTACTACAGGATGTCGTCACTGACGTCGTCCTTGAGATCATCCTAGAGGTCGACCTCTAAGGACCTGACGTCCTTAGATGACGTCAGGTCCTTCGACGTGACGCGACCTATGCACATGACTTGTGCACGTGACTGTACATGAGCATATAGACGGTGTGCAACGATAAATCCCATTGCATTCATAGAAAATCCCTCCTGCGGTGTCTACAATTTTGCCTCGACCATCAATCTGCTGCGCTGTAATTTTTTTTTGGTGCGAGTGTGAAGGAGTGCGTACTGTTGCTCCGCATACGCGCGGCGCAATGGGGTACCAAACGCAGTGATCTGAAAGGGTCTACTGCGCATACCTAGTGCGGATTAGGATGTCAGAATATAGGGAGGCAAAAACCCCAATTGTAGTTAAAAGGAATTCTCCGGCGAAAACTGTAAGTTCTTAAGATACTGTCATGGTTACCTGGCGGGGGCCTAATGATCAATATTTTTGTTGAATTAAACGACACTCCAACTTAGTGTAATCAATGACGGATAAGTATACGAAACTCCATGCCAAATTTCGCAAATATCAGTGGCTTCGCTTCCATGCCTGATGTGACGTCACACCGGGCTTGTCAATTGTTATATCCTATGCCTCATTCCTCCGTGGGAACACAGTGCTCCCGACCCACGCCACGCAGAGTTCCATTTCACTCGCCACTGTGAATCTCGCGGAGAAGTGTGGAGCGTGAAAACCGCACAACGAGGGTCCCTTTTCATTCACAAAAGGTTTTCTAGCGCAGCTACGAGGGTGAACCAAGCCTTAATCCTCGCGCGGAGGATAAAATTCAGAGAGCACTTCAGTTCGGCGCGTTCTTTGCGTTATCTTACGTCAGAGCCTCCGCTGCTTTGAAGGTGGAAGAGAAAACGCTGTTTGTGCACACTTGGTTTAAAATACATTTACTTGTCCAAGGAAGCATGCAAAATTCAGATTTGTCGGTCGTGAAAGATGCTCCTACAGCCATTGACAATGAGGTCTAAATCAGTGTTGCGGAATGGGTAGCCCCATTCCATTGCAATTCCATTCCGAGGAATTAGAGTTTTCTACAATTCCATTCCTTTCAACTCCTCGGAATGGAGACATTTGACCCATTCCCACTCCTGGAATGGCTGAACTTTACCATTCCATTCCTATCATTGCTCAATCTAAAAAAAAAAAAATGGCCACTGACAGCTACATTGTGTTACTGAAAAAAGCAGCACGAAGCTGCTAACGTTATCAAACGCGGAGACGAATGCAAAAGTATGCAAAAGCATCCTCAAAGCACTCATTCTGCTAAGCCGAAGGGTGGTCGCACAAAGGTCTTCGTGGCAACCTCTTGTCACAGCAGACATTGATCACACGATCAAGTGTAAAAGGATTGCGAGTACCAACAGACGCCGAAATATAAAACCACGTATTTTATTTGCAAACCAACCGTGTATACACTCCAGAGATACATTGTTCGCGTCTTATTTGTTTTATAAGTCCTTACAAATTTCTAGTTCGTGTGTGGTGCAAGAAGAGGGCGAAAACCGGACGAGTCGTCCGGTTTTCGTCCCCTAAGTTATTCTCCTCTAACACCGTATGCTATCTTGCTCTCTGCTTCGAAGACTTCGCAACAGCACCGCCAATGTGCTGTTGGCAGCGACGCCGCGTATACCTGCCCCAAATCTCCATGCACTGCGGCAAGAAGAGAAAACCACTGACAAAGTGCAATCGGTATACGGCGCCAGCACAAGGGACTGTGCAACCATTAGGGAGTTTTAGAATAACGTACGCAATTTTAGCGCACGCTAGCGCTAAATTTAGCGCTTGTATTAGCGCGCGCGACGCAAGAGAGTTTTAGAATAGCGTTTCTCCATCGCGACGCAAAAGCCCAAGCATCTCGCGCTTGCAACGCCACCAAGATACAGCAACAATTTTTATTTCACACACGAAATGCTGTAACTTTAGAAAAAAACAAGTTTTTCGGTCCAGAGTAGCATTTTAAACATGAGAATGCGACGCGAGCGGTTGACCAGTCGTGTCCGCTTGCGTCGCCTCGGCAAGAGAGGTCTCGTGTACTGACCTTCGCACATCGTACCTTCGCCGAGAAATGTTCGCGCGTCGCAAGCATCAAGTTGCCGGTGATCGTTGCCAAACCGAGTAGAATGTCGTCCCGTATTGAAAATCGCAGTCGCGAGGATGCCGCCGACGTCGCACTCACGACGCCGCCAAAGCAGCCGCCGCCATCCTGCAAGCCGCCATTTTTTTTAAACTCTGCTCGTCTTGGCTTTAGCCAACTTGTCATCACGAATCCTCCTTGGAGAAGCGCAAAGACTCTTTGCGTACGCGCGCTATTTCTGAGAAATAGCGCACGCTAAAATTGCGCACGCAAAGCGCAAAACCTGCTTTGCGTTCGGAGCATGCGCAGTGGTGACGACGCTATTCTTTGCGTGCGCAAAGCTTTAGCGTGCGCTATTCTAAAACTCCCTATTATATGGAACCTGCCTTAAAACGTAAACTTTTACGTTTGGTGTATACATTCAATCTATTTATTTATTTGTTTTCCACGCAAACGCCAGAAGATCGGCTGGGTTAAAAGCAGGGAGTCGAACCGGTGATTATTCCGGTTCTGTTCAGGTTGGGTACGGGTTTTGGTTGCTTTGCTTTTTGTTCCGGTTCGATTTTGGTTCGGGGACGCTTTTTAAATAACGGTTCGGTTTCCGATTCCACCAACCGCGAAGTAGTCCAAAGCGGTTTTTGAAAGTAAAGTCCACAACTCCCAGTCGTCCACAGCTCCCAGAAGAAAAGGTGAGGTTAACACGGCATCATTTGATTGAAATAAATTAGATCGTCAGAAACCGTGCTGCGAAAACGAAAACAGCAAAACAAATACATGCTTAATTTCGTTTTGTGACCTTGACTTTTTAACGCAAACACCGTTCTATGAAAATTACATGGTTATTTAGGCGCTTGGAACCAGTACCAAATTACTGTATTAACATCTGAAGTCAATCAGACAGCCCGCACAGTGGCACCGTGAAGGGTAGCACGCACCGGACTCGCAAGCTACCCAGAAACACAAATTGGTCGTCAGTTGTTTAGATAGGAGTTCAGCCTGTCGGAGTATGGCAACGTTGTACCTACTGTAGGTGCCCATCCAGAGCTCATCCATATCGAAACGGCCAGCTATACCCACACCGAACGCCCGAACGACTTGTTCGAACGACTGAGTTGAAGAGGAGAACGAAAGTGAGGGCCGGTTGGAAGACGATGAAAACAAAAAAGGAACCCCTTCCCTTGGCCATAGATCCAGGCTTGTAAGCCACCGATCTCTGCCCCACTCTTCCCTCCCCAAAAGGCCAATAAACGCTTTCTGAACTGAACTGAAGCACAAGCACACCATGAACCGAGGCTCTGTTAACACATTTAATATTCTGTACTATTTATACACCTGCAAATCATATTGCAGCAATTAAACTAAACTAATTTTCACTCCCAGTGATATATTGTAAGTTGAAAGCACAACAATCAACTGTAGCAGAACTCAATGCATCAAATGAAAATTAACAGTAAATATTTTTCAGGCTATTGTTTCCTGTCAACGCTTAATTTTATCAACATGGTCCCTACACAAACTTTTAACATTATGTTCTTTTTCGACCGTTGCGAGTTGCAAGCTTTTTACCTTGCGTGGCTGTCTTCACTAAAACAAAACCCCACAGCAACCCTTTCGTATTGACATGGCGATTTGAAAATAATTGCAATATTTTATATTTAAACTTTTGGCGAGCAATTTTTCTTTGAATATTTTGCCACCAAGGGGAGGGGCACAACGGAGCACGGAGCATACGCGTCGGTTCTTCTCCAAGAACGACGGTCGCTTCCCCAATGCTTGGATAGAAAATGGTGTACCATTGCGATTCACACGATTACCAGCGACCTCCGCGCTTCCCCGTGCCCCGCTGTTCGGCAGCGCCATGAGTTGCAAAGTGAATTTTACGACAGTATAAAATGCGGGACATTTTGAAGATTTGGGAATTTCTTGCGGGACGGGGGACACGAGACCTCAATGCGGGACAGTCCCGCGAGTCGCGGGACGGGTGGTTACCCTATTCACAAGCGTGAGGGTAAAGCACTCCAAACGCTTCAAACTAATATCAAACATTGCAGCGAAGTTCTAGTAGATGCTGCTGGCCCCAGAATAGTTTGCAGTCATTTTCTGGAGCACTTTAACTGGGACCATGTATTTAGATGATGTTTTCTGCTGCAGTCGGAGGCCAAACTTTATTTTTAGGATGGACTCCAGAAGGTCAAGCTTCATCTTATTGCGAAGTTCCGTTTTGGTGAGCGCGACGTGAGAGAATACTCTCTCTCCTTCGGCATTTGAGACTGGAAGCGCCAGTACCTTGACAGAGCCTGCAGTTACTCCTGGGAAAGGACATATAGCGGCAGCATCCCTGAAACCCAGTGCCTGGCACCAAAAGTTTAACGCGGAACTCGTCTCGTTCATGGGAAAAGCAGACCGTTGTAGTCGGACCTCAACTTCCAGCTCATTCCTAGAGGTGCTGAAAAGGAGAGAATTAAGGCAAACTGAAAATCTCCCGGCAAGCATTGAACCCCATTAGAATCTCCGGGCTGATTGCTTGAAGCTTCCGGAGTGCAGATGTTGTGTTAGCAATGCGCGTTTGTAGTTGACTCGCAATTTACGGCAAAAACTGAAAGCATTGTTCTCGAATGCAAAGTTGCTCCTGAACAGGCAGTCCGCTCGTAGCAAGCCGTTCTGAAAATACTGGCCCGAGGTCAGCTTGTGCAGGGTCGTGGTAAATGCTCTCCATGTTTTTCAAATCCAGCGAGAGCAGGTGGCCCCTGGAGTTATGGCGCAATACGGCAGGCTCCAAGAACATTTTCAGCAAATCGATGTAGAGGTTTTCCAGTTCTTGAAAAAGCTTAATTAAGTGGGTTAGCTGTCTGGCTTTGAAATAACTTGTTTACGCGTTTCACATCGTGGAGCACTGCGACCAGAAAAATCAAATAAATGTGGTTGCGAATGTCACTTAACCCGGAGAACGCGCGCGTTATAGTTGCGCTCGTCGATGTTTTGGAAAAACTACTCCAGGCTCTCAAATTGACCCAAAATCCTTTCAATACATTCTGCAATCGCCAACCATCTTGTCGGGGATAATGACAGCAGTTTCGGCGGTTCTGCTTTGCCTGCGCCAGCTTCGAGCATACTGCTGTACAGTTCTCTGTAGGCAGTTTGGACGAAGTAATTGTGGGATTCGCGGACCATATGCTCCGGTGCTGAGGGCATAGTTTTCATTGACCTGGCAGCAACGAGGTCGAGCAAGTGACACACGCACTTTACAAGAATTAAGTTTGGGTTTCCTGCCTCAGCCTGCTCTACAGAGAGTTATGCCCCCGGAACATAGAGTTCGCACCATCAGTGGCAATTCCAACAGAGTCTTTAATGTCCAGGTCATGGTCGGATAATATTCCCAAGACGCATTGGTGCATTGCTTCCGCTGTTCCATTTGACACCTCCTTCAAATCGAGGAACATGTGCGAGGCGCCGCTTGTCGCGGAGCTAAAAGAGCGAATAGCGACACACCGCTGTTTGTTAGCGGAAATGTCCGTAGACTCATCGGTCATCAAGGAGTACGCCCGAGCTTCCTTCACCATGTTATCAAGCTCGCGTTTGAAATGGGGTCCCAACACGTTCTTGATCACAGCTGCGCACTTCTTTCGGTGCGTCTAAAACTTCCCGTCGAATTCTTTGTGTAGAATTTCGCCTAGCTCATCAACTACATTGACAAATGTATGTGTAGCGGTATACAGTGCGATTTGAACTTTCCGTCTTGCTTGATCACTATTTGGCTTGCCAACTTGAGCCATAAACTGTTTAAGCTGTCCAGCTTTGGGCACACACGAGTCTTCGTGCTTCTTAGACTCGGTGTGTTTCAGGAGATCTGCATATTGAGCCCTCAGTACGCAGTTGCAGCATTTGCATTTCACCGCTAAACCGTGTGTTGTTGACGCTACCCTATCTGAAATAAATGCGGGAAGTAAACTAATTAAAAAATCAGGTAGCATAAATGTAAAAATATGAGCTTAAAAGAAAAGCTGCGCCAGCAATTTTTGCAATTCAGACATATCGGAAAAGCTTCGCAATAATAAGTTTTACCTTTAAATGTTTGACATACAGACAATTATAATCCTATACTGCTCTGTTGAAATTTTTACTTCACATCAACTCTACCGGATATGGGCTATTAAGCTTGGAAATCAGAAGTACTTCTTGGCCACCCCTCAAGAAGGTGACGGTCTTAGGGCTCTGGACAAACAAATCACATACTCGAAACACCCTCGCGTGTACTCTCCCGCTCAGCACTCAGGAAGCCTATTACTTCGATCTACAGGGGAAGCACGGTGAATCATGTTGCCAAAAATATACAAATGCCGACACATAGATGTGAATTCCTCTAAAATTTCCCTAAAAACCTATATAAAAAACTCAGCCTCATATTTCATAATGCACAATGCATACATTTAAGTTTCTTGTCCCGCAGCCATTCGTTGCGGAATCTCCTTTTCGCATTAGCGTGCTCTCCCATTGTCCAAGCGCCCCCCTCAGATACAAAGTATAAAGGGGTAGGGGGCTGTGGAGATCAGAGACTTTTCACAGTGGTGTTGAGCCATGCAGTTATGTTAAAATATTCGTTCAAATATTGATGATAATATTTACTAACAGAGGAACAACTTATCATGTCTGAAAGGAGCAAATACATTTAGATGAAATTTGGGTAAAGAGCTCGAGCTATCAAGGACCCGCAATACGACGCGAGAATCTTGAACTAGAGTCGTCGACTCGGCGCTCCAAATAAAGGCGCCATTCTATTCTCTAGGTTCTAATACTTAGACATCTGCGCGAATACACGAGTAATAGTAATGAACCATTAAAACATGAAGGCAACGGGCCAAGAAAATGCAACATAGCAAAAGAATTTAAATTGGGACGATCACAGACTTCCCACACGACACCGAACGGGTATCGGAAGTGGTCTTTAAAGTACGTGCTGGCGTACACAACCCCTTCGAATCGATGCCCTGTTATAATGAAGTCGTTGTTAACGTTCCTCACCTACCTCCCCCCTACCCCTACCCTACCCCCCCCCCCTACCCTTTCTCCCGGGCTTGACGAGCAACACACAACCACAAGGGAATAGAAAACGAGGAGGAGGAGGAGAAGGAGGAGGAGAGGGGCAGAGACGAAATGACCAGATAGTTTCGCGTGACACGTGAGTTTTCCCAGGGCTCTAGGATTTAATAAGAGAACGGGGGCTATAAATTTGCCCGATATCGGTTAGCTCCCGTGCGAAACCACAGCGGTCAGTGCTGCTATAGCGGCTCAACCAGTAGCATCAGACTTAATTGGTTGTGTGCGTATGATGCCAGTAACAACCTCGAACACAGCGGGCGGTGGCTATCAGTGCGCGAGTAAGAAACCCTAACTATGCACTTCCCATCGATCGTCATGCTGCAAAAGCAGCAGAGATGTTCATTCTTTAATCTTTTCAGTCAGCCCGGCCGTTTCCAGTATTTAAAGATAGATGAACCCAACTTGCAGAACGACCGCGCTTTGGTCCAGGAACGTGTATGTGCGATACTGCTGAGAGCCGCAATGGGCCGCCGAAAGTAGCCAGAAATTGGCCAAATCGCCAAATGTAATTTTCGGTAGCCAGGCGCCTCCTGAAGTAGCCAATTTGGCGAAAAGTAGCCACGAGTGGCAACCCTGTTTCGCAGCGCAGTAGCGCCAAGGCATCCTCTTCCGAGAGCACCAGAACTTCCGAAGTCAAATTAACGCGGACAGATCGAACACCACTTTTTCCGCAAAACCTTTGAAGCAGACGATTACGCTCAACGGAAGTCGACGACCGTTGCGCCTGTTTCGCCGTTTCCTCAGCCGGTGGCGCCCGACGACCCTGTGGCTCCGAGCTGCGGCTGTGTGTGCAGTCACAAAGCCGCAAAATGTCCAAGCATAAAACGAGCATATTTGATTAAAATTTTTTTAAAACTTGAACAGTTTTTTTTACACGATAAATAATCCGATTTAGATGATGTATTTTCAGAACAGGGGGGGGGGATATGCGCTTCATAAATGATTTTGAGAAAAAAAAAGTAGGCAATATTTTATTTGTTGTAGGCATTCCTTGAAAATATATTATACTTTTCGTTGTTCAATTCGTTTCACAGAGAACTTCCCCTCTAGGGTGTCACAAAAAATTTACACGTTCTTTTTACCGTAAATATAAACTAGGCATCGCCGAACACTCATTCTCCGCCCAAAGGTAGCGCTAGAGGTCAAAACCAGATGCCAAAGTTTCAGCCCGATCCGATAGCTTATTCAAAAGTTATAAGTGATTTCCTGAAAAGTTTAATGGAAAAATGGCGCCCGACGGAGTTTTTGTATACATGGGGCTCTGTGGCACCAGAAACCGAAAACGGGCGAAAATGGGCTCCATTTCCCAATGAAATTTTCAGAATATCACTCCTAACTTTTGAATAAGGTATCGGATCGGGCTGAAACTTAGGCATCTGGTTGTGACCTCTAGCGTTACCTTTGGGCGGAGAATGAGCGTTCGGCGATGCCTAGTTTATTTATGCGGTGAAAAAAAAAACATGTAAATTGTTTTTTGTGACACCCTGCACATGTTTTTGTGTAGAAACAATCACAATCACACTAGCGCATCTTCAAAAGACTGCATAAGCATAAAACGATCTATGGTAGTTAGCTTAACTTTGGTGGCATAGTAGGGCCCCCTCCACAAAGTGCAAAGTCAAGCTTACGTTTTCTTTTCGTTTGAAAAGCGGAGGAAAAGGACACTCATGTTGTACCCTACGACTGAAGTGCCTCGTTTTCTTGACCGCACTTTCCCACTGTGCTGGTGGAATCATATACGTTTCCTTTTATCCACGTAAAAGCTTTCCAAACGCAAAACGTCCTTTCTTTTTTTTTTTGAACGGCGCCGTAGTGATTTTGCTTTTCGCTTGTTTATTTTCATTGAACCTAAACGATCAATGAGCGCACTTTTTGTTATCAATACTTCAGAATTTGCGGCACACGACTGCCCAGCCATGGCCTGGGCCGGCACAGCCCGAAGATGTTTTTGTTCAAGCCCGAGCCCGGCCCGGGCCCGAGAAATTGCGTGCCACCCGGCCCGAGCCCAGCCCGCGGGCCGAGCCGGCTTGGGCCTTCGGGCTGGCCCGGGCTCGTGCAGTGCTCTAGTTTGCAGTTTCGATTGCAACGCCATGTTTTGAGGTGGCGGAAACAAGAATCCTCCGCTTGAGCTCGTAACGTGGCGGCATCTACCGAGGTTTCCTTGAGACGCCGCTAGCATCGTTACCCTGGCAACCTGAGGAAGCAGCAATAACACCAGTACGGAGGTTTGTTGGACGCCGTCTTCACGCTGCAAGGTCGTTGCGGCAGCTGTCGTCTTGACACGCAGAGCAGAAAGCAGCTGGAGCTTCATACACCTGTCGTGCTGGTTTGTGTCTTGCGTGTATATTGCGGATGAACGCTGCGTGTCGATAGCGAACATCAGTACGCATGTGCGTTTTGACAGCGAAATCAGACTGGCCGTGCTTGTTGACGTAAGGGCTCCGCGTGCCTTGCGCTGGGCTCCAAGTTGTTGCAAGTTAGGAGAACGACCGGCTTGTGGTTAGGGAAAAAATTGTCAGCAATATATGCCGCGGAATAAGCAAGAACAAATTGACTTCCGCCTGAAATGTAGCGCGTCTCGCGCTCCCTTGAGGGCTTGGGTCACGCTCTATTTAAAATGGAAGTCAAGTAATGATTGCGTTTACCTTCTCCGCTTTGGGGAGTTCTAAATGATTAACATCTCTAATGTTCAGATAAACTTGCGTGTCATTCCCGTAGGTTATTCAGCTGATATTCGTTAGTTTAAGCGAGGAGAAGTCTCCACTGATTGCCTAAACTGTATACAGAGGTTTAACGACAACACTCCTACACGTCGCATCGGTGTAAATGTTTAGTCGAATGCGTTCTGCTGTTAACTGACGAAGTTCAGGTGCTAATAAAGGAACAAAACACGTATATTGGCGAAAGTGTTCGTTTCATTAGCCATGATGAATTTTTCGTTTACCCTTATGCTGAGTTTTCGGGTAAGCTTTGGGACGCAATTCCAGAATTTTTCAGTCAAGGAAGACGACCTTTGCAGCAAAGATGAGAAATGGGGAGAGCGTTAGCTTTAATAAATTTACCTTTCAAGGAACCGTCGTAGACCCGAAGATTATTGCAAAATTTAACCCGTGGCACGAAAGGCTCTCGCGATAAGTCTTTATTACGCATGAGCCAGCTATCGGTTACGTTTAATGCCGATTATGACATTTGCGTTTGAGCGAGATCGACTGCGCGGAAACCACTTGCGACATGCTTTATGACGAGAGAAAACACACTGGCGCCACCCATCGAGGCAGCCACGGGACACCTCAGATCTGCGTATATTTAACGCGCACCATTCTCTCGCTGTGGGCTTGAAATACTCCTTAAGGTGTTATAAGCGATCATTTCTTGTAGATGGTGCATGGTCTGATCTTGAAAGTACTCCAATACCCACGGTCTATAGTTATACGCAGATTTGAAGAGTTCCAGGGCAACTCGATAGATGGCGCCAGCGCTGGCACTCTGGCGCCATCTCTTGTTGTTAGTTGTAAGCAGTCGCAAGTGGCTGCACCGCCAGTTGATCACACTCATACGCAAACGTGTGAACCAGCCTTGAAGCAGCCTTCCCACTGCTGCTACATCGTACAAAAGACGCTCTGCAGACGCTGTGTGAGGCGCGTGTCCTCCTTGGATGATGGTCACATGGGTCATACAAAAAACAGTCTTCGAAGCTAATAAAACAAACATGTTTCGAACATACTCGAGGAGTGCCCGCAGATAATTCTGTTCACGTCCTTAGCGAACATCGTGTCTTTTGCATAAAACACGAACAGTGTAACGGCGGCTTTACGTTGAAGAACCGATCTGCAGAATCGTCTTCTGCCGGGAAGAAGAGCAGTTTCCTCCTCTTCAACTCCTCTCGCATTCGTCTCCCCTCTGCTCCCCACAGGGGCGAGTGTCTGCGCTACTAGCACAGAGGCAGGATGTTTCCCCTTCTCGAATGGAAAGGGGGAACTGAGGGAGAATTTTTTCATTCAACTCGTCGGCCTCGAACGGCGTGAGCGGAGGTCATAAAATCATCTGGTTTTGTTCGAAGCATCATTGTGCACGCCGAATCGAGTGGCGGTGCATGACCAAATCGCACACGTGGAACGCGTCCGCGCCACCACCGCTCTTTTGGGAAGAACACAGGACAGGGGCGGGCAGCTGCGCGATTATCGCGTGACCAGGGCGGGCTGCGCCCGTTATGTTGGAAGTGCGTACAGGCAGATGCGGGCAATCTTCCGTTCCCAAAGCCGTCAAGCGGCGTGGATTCACGCTGGTGCCGCGCGCGGCTCGACTATTTGCATTGGAGGCGTCTTGGTGTGGCTGCCACATTTTGCCCAGGTTTCTTGCTGCTGAGTGATGGCATAGTTTAGCTACTTACTCGCTGAAAGCAGTAAAAGACCTTCCTTGGTGACTGCCACCCAAGCGGTCGACCACAACTTGGTTTCGTTGAAAGTGGCGACTTGAAACGTGTTCTGGCTCTCTCTTTTCTCAACCGCGAAATTCTATTTCGGCCAGATCTCGCTACTGACCCTTTAATTTTCTATTCTTCGTTTCTACACAACTTTCTCATGACCACAACCAGTGGCTGGTTCTATGTGGTCGGTTTGTTCCCGTCTCTAAAGGACTCTTCTCTTCCGGACAGATCTAGAGCCAGTGAGCTGGGACCCACGTTGCGATGAGCAACGGGCAACAACAGCCCAGCGCCTACTACTTGCCTGAGCCGGGGTTGCAGGCGCCACCGGCGGGTGACCACCCTCCACCACAGCAGGACGCTCCCTACTACCTACCGCAGCAGCACACACCCTGTGTCACGGCGCCACCACTACAGGCTACCAAAAAGTGAGTGCTTCAAGATTGTCTCGTGCGTTTGTTGATACTGTGGGAAGTTAGTAAACCCCGATGGGGCATCCGGTGTCTGTGCTCTACAGACGAGAAATTCAGTCACTGCAGTACCACTGCTATCCCGGAGTCTTAAACATGCATCACAGAATAGAGATACGCGATCACACGCCGGTACGAAGCTTATCCAAATCTGAACGGATAGGGGCAACACCTCTTGGAATAATCAAATCCTGCGCACTGGAATTTTGCCGTCTCACGCTGAGGTCGAGCGATGACACTGATTGGACACGAGTGCTGTGTCAGCGTTCGGCTAGGCCTCGGGTTCAGTCAGCGCTTCGAAGGACGCTCGGCGTCGGGCTCAGGCCCAGTGGCTGAGTTGGCGCCATCCGACTGTAATGACGTTCCACGGTGGCCGTGATTATTCTAGGTGGTGCTGGCAGGGGTAGCGACTGAACGCGAGATCCCCTGACTTGTAAAAAAGGCTCGAGGTACACCTAAAGGGCCATACGCACATCAGCGTTTGAGCGCGGTGCGTTCCGTAGCGGCAAGCGGACGCGTTGCGTTGCGAAGAGCGCTTGCGCCAAGCTTGTACGCACATTTGCGCTGACACGCAGTCAACCGCAGTCAAGAGCCAATAAGAACGCGCTATCGTCGCTAGCGGCTCACCAATAGTAAACGAAATCCACGGCAACATGGCGGCGCCCAGCGACAGCGCCGAAGTGTTCGATCTTGGGACAATCCCGCTGGCTTCCCCGACATTTTGTCGAACTTGAACATCGCAGCCTTGGGAAAACCAGTCCCCACCGCTCCCCAAAACGAAAAAGCAAGCACTGCGAGCGGAACCGGATACGTCTCGCCGAGTCGGCCGAGTGGCGCGAGCGGACACGTCACCCTCCTCTCCTCTCTCGGCTTCTGATTGGTCGAACGCACCGCAACGCTTCGGAAAGTTGAGCGAGTCTCTACTCGCTTGCGTCGCGCTACCGAGCCTTGCGGGAAGGCGCGCGTCGTACCGCAAGCGACCGCGCCTGGCCGCAAGGACTCCGCAACGCACTCAAACGCGTTCAAACGCGAATGTGCGATGGACCTTAAGCCCTTCTTATGAGTTGTGAATGCGAAAGCGCGCACGTCGCTCTTCGCTCCCTTCTTTAATCTGCGGCGTACAACGCGCTGACCTTGGGCGTGGAACGGTGGATCCGCTGCCTCGCGGACACGCAGCGCCGTCGGGTGAGCGATCGTTCAAACAGAGAGCAACGTAGTTCCTAGCAGAACGAACCCCTTGGTTTATTCCCTACGCCGTATATATTGCCACGCGCCGTACAACCGATAAGAGTCGAGCGAACGCGGTGATCAGTGATAACACAACGGTGTGACAACACAGTCAGGATGACACCCCACAAACTGACACGCAGCGGCCAGTGGGCCTCGTCGACACGCGCCAGCCAATGGGACCGAAGTGTAAAAGGTGCCGTTGGCTAGCTTTGCTCGTGGTTTCATTAAGGTGCCGTTTTGCATGGTTTCAAAGCTAATGACGTTGGCTCGCTTCATGAGACAGTTAATGCTTTCGCATTAAAAGTTTACATCGTTCATACCGGTCGCTGCATTAATGATAGATTACGTGAACCCGCGTGTTCAATTAAGGCATCTCCGTCAGGGAATCTGGCGGTTCATTGCTTCAGATGTGGTTGCTCTCCGGTTTTGGAAGATGCAATGGTCCTGGCAAGACACAGTCGCCAACGAACTATAGGAGATATCTGAGGCCTTTTACATTTCCATGTTCAAAGACAACTGTGTCAGCGCGCCTTCGATAGATCTTTATGATTGTGAGGTGGCATTTTTGAGGGGCTTTAACTTGTGACGATAATGTGACGGTCATGTGTCGTGATGTAAGTTTTGTTAAGTCGTTTCTTCAAAATAAACAGTTGATAGTCAGCGCTCTTTCTGTGTGCATCTTCTCTGTCCTGTGTCTTTGTTCGTGCTGTTTTACCCGTAAACATCGTGTTTACACTCCGTTGAGAGCATGGGAAACTCTGTGGCACGTGTGCTCGTGTGTTGTTTATACCTGTACTTCGTTTCAGCTTGGGTCCAGACGCAGCCGATGCTACAAGCGCGAGCATGTGGCTCTGAACAGTGGCTCCACTGCACGAGCGCGCGTGCTTGGCAGGGACGATGAAGCCCGGAGCTCGCGCTCGTAGCATCGGGTCCAGACGCAGGCGATGCTACAAGCACGAGCTCCGGGCTTTCAGCGTCCCTGCCAAGCACGCGCGCTCGTGCATTGCAAGCACTGTTCAGGGCCACACGCTCGCGCTCGTAGCATCGGCTGTGTCTGGACCCAAGCTGAAACGAAGTATAGTGTGGGGGAAATGAAAGCGGCATGTTTCGCGTCGAAAGAATAAACTAAGTGTCACCGGAAGCCAGTGGCGTACCAACATGTTTCTGAGTGGGGGGGACCAGACCTCCCCCCCCCCCAGGAGGCCGGGGGGCGCTGCCTTTGGCATACCTTGGGCGCCGCAAGATAGTGTTTGCCCTGCCAAGGGGCGGCTGTTTCAGGGGGGGGGGGGAGCCAAACACATGCCTTGCAGCCCCTCTGAAAACTAGGGGCGACGGGGGGGGGGGGGCAAGCGCCCTACCCCCCCTCCCCCCCCTTTTCCGGTTTGTACGCCCATGCCGGAAGCTCAGTCTCTACTCGACTCCAGCTCCAGCGGTTGGGAACAAGTGACAAAATTTGAGAACCTGTCTGTTTGAATAAAAACTTACGGGAGATTTTCGAAAAGGTTTCTATGAAGAAACATCGGCCAGCAGAGCCCGCGGATACATGAAGATATATTACGACTGCTTCTGGAAACGGGGATTATAATAATAAAAAAAAAATATATATATATATATATATATATATATATATATATATATATATATATATATATATATATATATATATATATATATATATACAGAAAGCTCACTCTTAAGTTTTGAATTGGAAATAAGTTTCGAAGATTTAACATCTGGCCCAAGCCATTTTTTATTTCTTTCGATCTTTGTCGCAACCTTCATGACTACTTCGTATAACCTCTGCGGAGAAAAGAAAACTGAACGCAAAGAAGAGAGAAAAAGAAGAAAGATAGTCTTATGTTTTAGCGCTGTGCGAATATTAGTAATGCTTAACCAATTAATAGCTGACCTTTATTATATTAATTCATAGGCTCAACAAAGAGGGTGACAGAATTTTTAAACTAGTGGAAACTTTGGATATTACAAAATATGTTTAGGGAAAAGAATTCCTGGGGTTCGTGTACACCTTTTCAGTGTTATCACCCAGGTTTGGGTTATCACCCAGGAAAAAATTGCCGTGTCACTAGGCATCCTATATTATTCAGGAGACAGCTGCTGCGCATGTTTGGAACAAGTGCCACACACTAGTAGACGAAAGTGGCACCACGCAGAGGGCGATTATTGGTATGGTATTTTGCCTCAGTGAAGCGTGAACGACACGTTTTAAAGCTGGACTGCATATAAGCGATTTAGCGAGCGAGGAGACGAGTGACGGCGACGAGAGTCAGTGACGAGCACCAAAAATTCTTCACTGTCGCTCGTCGCGTCGTCCGGTTTTGGGACTTCAATAAAACAACGCTCATCAGCTTGGCTGCTTGCTCCCATCGCTTTCGTGCGGTTTGCCTCGTCTCGGGACTGACCGAGCGACAGCGAAGCGGGTCGCTTGTCTCGTCGCTCGCCAAATCGCTTACGTGCAGTTTATACTTTAAGCGAGACAATTATTTTCTTTGCTGGCTTGTTTGGCATACACATTAAAACATTTTACATCCTTAAGAGAAATATTCCTGGGACAAGCTGATTTCCCTCCTTAAAGGGGCACTGACAGGGTATTTATGCTTGCCAAGGTTTTTATTTGTAGGTGACATATAAAAGCCCAACTATCCAGAACACAATTTGCAACACAATTCGGCTTGAAATTCGTTTTCTTTCCCCGCGAAAACCGCCGATCGAGTGTCCAGTGTTTTCAGCAACCTCAATTTTCCCTCCTTTCTATTTCAGAGTCGATCCCAAGAAGAAGAAAGAGGATGACTGTTGGACAGACTGCTGGACGGAGTGCTGCCCGGACTGCTGCCTCTGGATCCTCTACATAGCCCTGTGCAAAAGTGACTGAGTGCATGGGCGTACCGACCGGGGAGCAAGGGGGCGCTCCCCCCGCCCCCCGAGGTGTGGGGGGGGGGGCAAGGCATGCGTTTTGCCCCCTGAAACAGCCGCCACTGGGCAGGGCAAACACTGGCCGGCGGCGCCCAAGGAATACCAAGGGCACAGTCCTCCGGCCCTGGAAGGGGGGGGGGCGGTCTGCTTGCCCCTTCCCCCCCCCCCTCAAAAAAAAAAAACAAGTTGGTACGCCACTGACTGAGTGTTTCAGGGTGAAGCGCCGGTAAAAAAGGCAACGTCAGCTTGCACACAGGAAAGTTTCTTCACCACAATGGTGCGGCGTATGAAATTTCAAGCCATGGCCGGCGTGCATATTTTGAAATCCTAGGCGCTGCAGGTGGGCGGAGCGAAAGAAAAAACAAAAACAAAACAAAACCACGTCGACGCGCACGCCCCTATTAAAAATATTGTGTATATATTTATTATACGAGATCTGTATAAATCCTATTCGGGAGTCTGTACAAGTATACAGGATCCAAATCCTGTATACCTATACGGGATCCCATATGCCTATACGGGATGCAAATCATGTATGGCTATACAGGAATTAAATCCTGTATACCTATATGTGGTTCGGGTATATGGGTTCTGTATGCCTGAATGGCACCTCTATGCCTTAGCAGGGCTCTTACGTGAGCATGGGTCGTGTATATGGTATTCGCACCTGCAGGCATTCAGGGTCTTAGTGAGGCTAATTGGCGACTCCAGCGAAATTGACGTCGCGTAGCGGCAGCGCCGAGAAGCTCAAGAGAGGAGGTCGTTTCGACTCTGTCGTCTGCTATCGCTGCTTGGTTCTCGTAGGCAGCATAGAAACAAACATAGTTTCCAGTAATTATTTTTATGCTTCCGCCGTGTCATTCCTACACACTGACTAGAAGAAGGTTTTTACCACCGAAAAAATCGCTTTGCTTTCATATGTAACACCGAATTTTACGTTGCAGTGTAAGAAATTTATGTTGGTTCGCGTGCTGAACGACGAAAACGACCTCCTTTCATCCGCCATTTTGCCTGACCAGCGCACTCCCATAATTCGCTGGAGTCGCGAACACGAGTGCACAGGACTTGCTTCTGTATAAAATCTGGCATGACGTGCGTGCACTACCAGACGTCATGACCCGTTTGTGGAGGTTTTGCAAAGAAATAACAAAACAGAACATAGCTTACAAACTTGATATTTTCTTGACATGAAACACAGCCTTATTAGGAACACAAAACAGCACTAAGGATGAGGACTACTAGAAGTGGACAGGACAAATGCTGACCAGCAACTGTCTTTTTAATACATAAGAAGAAGAAATATTAGAAAAAAAAAATGTAAGTGGAAGATATATAAAGAAGCAAACGAGGAAGAAGTGTAAGGAGCTGCGAATCTGGAATAAAAATTACTATAAATAAATATCAGGTAAAATGAAAGTTACTATGCTTCATGTCAAGGAAAGGAATGAAAAAGAAAAGCTTCAGGAATAGACTGGCAAACAGGTAAAAGAACAGAAATAAAAAGAAAAAAGAAGGCCGCTCAATACCTGAAATCCTGCTCATTAATCGAAGCCTGCTCGATACCTGAAAAGAGAATGATGTGAACATCAGGCACCTGCTCCGTATATCCAGCAGCACTGCCAGTCAGGAGCAGAGTGTCGAACCGGGATTGAACCGAACCGAAAACCGGAACCGAACCGTTATTTTTATCCGAACTGGAACTGAACCGAACCGAAATCGTCGCCTCCATCTTGGAACTGAACCTGAAAATATATAACGGCAACCGGTTCAAAACGGTTCACGGTATATTCTTTTTTTGTATTACAAAATAAATTTTTGAGGAAAAAAATATGACAGCTGTCTTCCTGCGTAGTGATCAAATTGTCATATACCGAATTGCATTGTGTGAGAAATTGTAGGTTTTCGTGGCGCTTTTGTATTGACACTATGATTAATCATCTGTCACATGCTCATGTGACGTCATGGTGTCAAGACATGCTGTCAAGTAATGTCCCGCCACGTGGCCCCGTGACGTAGTCGGGTGACTCACTGCGTCAGGTCTACTTAGTTCAGTTCATAATCCGTTTATTGGCCATAATCTAGGAGGAAAAGGAGAGGGAGGGCGTCGGTAACTACGCGGTCTGGACGCTGGCACGAACTAAAAGGGAAGGGATTAGATGAAGATGTCCAATTTGGCCTCATAGATAAAATCTAGAAGGCCGTTCAGGATTCTCCTTTGGTTGTCCTGGGATCCAGGCGGGTGGGTCCATCCCTCCAGGGAGCTAATGTCTGGGGGTCGGTGCTTTATGCTGGCTTCTTTTGATTTGGGGCACTCCCATAGGATGTGGTAAGTGTCGGCCTTCTCGCCCATGGTGCACCTTGAACAGGTTCCAGACCTGGTTCCTTTGCTCCATGATGCGATGCGGGCGGGCGTGCAGGTGGTGTCCGTGCGTATTTTCGGGCGGATAACGCTGGCTCGTCTGCCGAAACCCTGGGGAAGGGGATCTGCGTTCGGAGGAAGTTTCTCCCGCAGTGGTGGTCCGGTAGTGCTCTTTAATCTGGGCCCGTTCTTCATCCGGGTCGTATCCTTGATCTGTTTGGTCAGCCGTGTCCTGATAACAGGCGGGGGCATAGCCATGGTCGTGTATATGGGGAGGGACGTCAGCAGCTTCGCGGAGAAAGGAAAGGGACGCGCGAGCTAGCCTGATGAGCTCTTCATTGCCCTTGTGGGATATTGCTGACTAACACAGGTACCGATAGAGTAACCAAAGGGTTGTCTCAACAGCGGCGGCGATCTCAAAGGAGCCGTCAAACCTAGTAGCGCTGCGGTCCCCACATCTCCGCGGCAATATAGACGACGTTTAGGGCTACATTACCGCGGGTCGGTTCGATTAATTACCTCCGTCGGTGCCAATGATCGTCTACCTTGTCTCACTCTCTCGGATATAGCGGAAGAGAAGACACACGTACCAGAGTAAGGACAGAGTCCAAGAGCATTTATTATAACACTCTTCTAAATGAACTACAATGTCCCCATCCAAAATGCCCCCCGCGCCGGCAAGGTAAGAAAAGGTCCTTACCTGCCAGACGCGGGGTTCCGGAGAGCCAAGACCGGGGAAAGCGTCGGAGAAGTCGCCGACACACGTCCGATCTCTTTCGCGGTCACCCGGACGAGTCCCTTTCCCGAAAGCGGGAACAGTCGAGGCGAAACCTCCTCGCCTGTCAGCAGTGGTCCGCATCCGAGCGGGGGGACGGAAATCGGTCCCCCCGGGAGAGAGTGAGAGGAGGGCCCCCAAAGACAGGCGGCCCTCTGCCTCACGAACAGGTCGGAGCTCCCGGCGAAGGTGGCCGAGTGTTCCGACCCGCGGCCGTTATCGCAGCCATCGGGGAAAGGAGACCATAGGAATCCCCACATCCCCCCTCCTTAAAACGGTAGGTGGGTCTCAATAAAGAATAAAGGAGGCCCACCTGCTCTCATAAAATAATATATCTCTCTGCGCACCCCCAACAAATACACGCGACACCCAGCGCGTCTTCACAGTGTTCGTCGATGACAGCTCACGCACCAGGCCGAAGAAAAGGAAAGTTCCAGTCCTTTGACAGTCGCCGTCAAAGCACCGCAGAGCATCACAGGCACCGCGCTGACGCCGCTGGACCCAGGTGTCGCGGTACGAGCTGGCTGCGGTGGAGGGCGGTGAGGCGGTCATGGAGGCGGCAGCATCAAAAAGACCAACGACCGCAGAACCACCAGCGGAGACCAGCTGGGGAAGTCCCAGACACGCCGCCCGGGGGGCGCGGCGCCATCTCGGCCGCAGTGGGCTAGTGAGGGGGGTGGACGACCTCGGAGCAGACCTGCGAAGTCGTAATGCGCCAGCAGCCAACACGCCCAGAGCCGGCCGTAGACCTCCCGAAAGGGAAGAAAAGGGCGCCGCAACCCCCAAAACGAGGGGGCGCGCGCAACCGACGCTCGCCTGCCCGGGGGCCGCAAAGGCGGCAGAAACGGGCAGGAGCAAACGACAAACAAAAACCACAAAAAAGGTGGCCAGTTTGTCAACGGTGACAGGAACATGCCAGAGTGACCCGCTTCGACACCGGAAGTAGGAGCCATAAAAAGGGGGTCCCCTCCGTTCGAAACGCGTCCACATACCAAGCAAACTAATTGAGTTCGCTTAATGTGGACACCGGGGAGAGAGCTTCTAGGAAAACGCCGAGTTCTCAATCCTTTGCGCAGGCAGCTAACACAGAGGCTGCCTACAATACCCGGTTTTATAGTTACCGGAAGAGTCCGTTGACTATAAGTGGCCAAAAACAGATAACAGTCTGCAGCTGGCCCGTCTTCGGAAGTCGAGGTAAACGGAATACGGGGACTTCGAAGGGGCGGATAGAAACAAGCCGCCATGCATGCGCGTCTGCGAGCGGGGAAGATGCAAGTTCCCGCGCAAAATAGCCGCCATCTTGCTCCCCACGGAGGAAGACAAAAGGGGCAGCAGCTCACACGCTCAAACCTGCTAGCTTCGCCAAATATTTGAGCTAGCTAGTTTACCGAGGCTAGAAAAGCATGTCTTGCACTCGATACGGCTTGATCAAGGGCTCACAACGGTGTGGACCCTTCTTTTGAGGCAAGGCCAGGTTTCAGAGCAACGTAACTGCTGAGAGTCTTAGAGTCACTCTTCCACCTGGATCACGCGAGTCTGACAGATATCGCCAAAGGGCGCTCTGGCTACATGGCGCCCGGGTTTCAGAGCAACATAACCTCCGAAAGTCTTAGAGTCACTCGTCCACCCAGATACTGTCACAGTGCGCCTCAGACCGCGTAGCGCCACCACCATGAACGCAAAACTAGTGTCGTTCTTGGAAAACAACAACAGGCTGCAGGAGTACGTTGGCATCAAGCAGATACAAATCTTTCCCGAAGAAAACCCTCCGCGCCCACTGCAATACCAGCAGTGAATACAGCGCGCGCGTCAACAGTGTGCAAACTGCTTCTCGACGCCGACGGTTACGCGGCCCGGCTCCCGGAGCCCGTCAGTAGCAGTACCAGCTACTTATCGACGTTATTGGCAGGCGTACCGTCCGACTCTAAATGAGTGTCCGCGACTACTCCGAGTCAAAGAAAACGCGAATATTTACATTCCCAGATTGCACTGCTGATCCTTCGCTACTCTTTTCTGCCAAGCCTCGCTCTCCGCCGGACATAAAAGTCCACCCGGTTCTCAAAAACAGTCATCAAAACTTCTATATACATTTTCCCTTCAGGACAAGTTGTTGGTGGCGCGCAAGGAACCCAAATACACACAGGTGAAGGGTTCGCCTCAAGCATGGAGAACAAAGGGTCTCCCGCAACAACGAATGTTGCTTGACGCACGCTAATTCAAAACAGGAACACGCGTACGAATCACACTGCGCTCGCTCAAAGGAGTGGCACTGCGGGTTGCCGACTCGGCATTAATCGCTCAACCATAAGTGGCGAGATCAGGACGCTCGTGGTACGCGGCGATCAAAGGCAAGGAATGTCGGCAAATAGGCCGGACAAGGGGACGGAGGCCAGGAGCCACGACCACGATAAAGGAAGCCGTGGCCCCACGTTGGGCGCCATTTTATGTGGGATTTGCTAGCTACCAACTAACACAGGTACCGATAGAGTAACCAAAGGGTTGTCTCAACAGCGGCGGCGATCTCAAAGGAGCCGTCAAACCTAGTAGCCTGCGGTCCCCACATCTCCGCGGCAATATAGACGACGTTTAGGGCTACATTACCGCGGGTCGGTTCGATTAATTACCTCCGTCGGTGCCAATGATCGTCTACCTTGTCTCACTCTCTCGGATATAGCGGAAGAGAAGACACACGTACCAGAGTAAGGACAGAGTCCAAGAGCATTTATTATAACACTCTTCTAAATGAACTACAATGTCCCCATCCAAAATGCCCCCCGCGCCGGCAAGGTAAGAAAAGGTCCTTACCTGCCAGACGCGGGGTTCCGGAGAGCCAAGACCGGGGAAAGCGTCGGAGAAGTCGCCGACACACGTCCGATCTCTTTCGCGGTCACCCGGACGAGTCCCTTTCCCGAAAGCGGGAACAGTCGAGGCGAAACCTCCTCGCCTGTCAGCAGTGGTTCGCATCCGAGCGGGGGGACGGAAATCGGTCCCCCCGGGAGAGAGTGAGAGGAGGGCCCCCAAAGACAGGCGGCCCTCTGCCTCACGAACAGGTCGGAGCTCCCGGCGAAGGTGGCCGAGTGTTCCGACCCGCGGCCGTTATCGCAGCCATCGGGGAAGGGAGACCACGAGATCCCCACACCTCGATGCCTGCATGCGCAGGGACCCAGGAGATTTTGGTGGTCGTTCCTTCCTGTAGCAGTCGGGAGGCGAGCTTCTTGATTTCCCTAACTATGCGGCTCGGGCTTCTTGCTTTCCTGCATTCTTTAATTGCTTCCTGCGAGTCCGAGAACACTCGTAGTTCGCGAGGTAGCGGGTGTTGTGACTTGAGGACTGTTTCGAGGGCGAGGTGAATCGCCGCAAGTTCACCACCTTTGATGGAGGTGCGCATTGGAAGTGCGTTCGCGGCCGAGGAGCCGAGAGCTGGAAAGTAGACTGCCGCGGTCTTCAGCGGAACCGGGGAGTCTTCTGCGGCGGTGTCGGTATATGCGGCCATGATGTGAGTGGGGTTGGTCCATGTCTCAACCATTCTGGAGTGCGCTTTTGCGATTCGTGCTTGCTGTTGGGAGTCGCCTTTTCGAGCAGTCGGCTTGTTTTCGGCAATGTTCATGTGATCCTCCCAAGGAGGGAGATGCTCGGGAAGGTCGGGAGGCCTTCTGTTGCGCGCCATAGAAGTTTCAGGATTTCCCGTCCTTGCTTAGAGTGCTTAAGACGTTCGCCGTGTGCAACCGTGCGAGCGATGACGGTGTCATAAAGTGAGTTGATCTGTGCGTGCTCCTTTAGTTTCCCGAGCGGGGTGAACCGAGGAGGCCCGTGATGATCCTCATAGTTTGGTTGTTCAGGGACTCAAGTTTTCGCCACTGTGCCTTGGTGAGCCAGTAGTGTCGGGCTCCGTAGCAGACTCGGGAGACTACCATGGCCTTTACCATCCTTCTGGCGATCTCGTCCGTTGCACCGCCCTTGGCGTGACAGATTCTTCTGATGGCATTGAGGGCAGAGTTGCAGTACTTCAGCGTGTCTTGAAGCCATATGTCCCCTTTGCCTGTCTCCTCCACGGTAATTCCCAGGATCTTGACAGACGTAGAGGGCTGGATTCGCTTTCCTGCGAGCACGAGATGGAGCTGGTCGCCAATCTTCATTACTCGTTGTCGTTTGGGTGCTATGGTGACATAGTTTGTCTTGTCTGGGGAGGCTTGGAGGCCCACCTTGTGAAGGTGGGCTTCAATCATGTCTAGGCCGGCTTGGAGTGTGGCTTGTTGCCTCTCGATGTCTTCGCTCTTGGTCCAGATCGATATGTCGTCGGCGTACATCGTAAACCCTAGCTTGTTAATTTTTTCGAGTTCGTAGGGTAGGGCCGCCATCACGATGTTGAAAAGCATCGGTGAGATGACAGAGCCTTGTGGGACACCTACGAGGTTGGCCTTGGGTTCACTGCAGTTGGCTCCGCAGCGGACCGAAAAGGTTCTGCCTTCGAGGAAAGTCTTGATAAAGTTTAAGGATCTCCCAGTGATGCCAAGGCGCTGAGATTCTTCTATGATTGTTGAGTGTGGAACAGAATCAAAAGCCTTTTTGACGTCAACTGTGATGATTGTTCTGATCGTGGAGCGGTCAGGGTTGATGTTGCGGATAATATCCGCCGATATCAGAGCCAGGCTTTCTTGGGTGCCGACGCCGGGTCGAAACCCTGTCTGGGCCGGGTGGAAAGAGTTGTTGGATTCGAGAAGCCATTCTATTCTTGAAAGTACCATGCGCTCCATTATCTTGCAGGTACAAGACGTAAGGGAGATCGGTCTGTAGTTTGTGAGGGTACCTTTGTCCTTGCCCGGCTTGGGGATCGGGATGACGAGGGAGTGTTTCCAGCTTTTGGGAAGCTTGCCAGTCTCCCAGATCTCATTAATCCACTCTAGAAGCTCGGATTTGGTAAGATCTGGGAGGTTTCTCAGCATTGTCATGGTGATCTTGTCGGGTCCGGGGGCTGTGTGGGTTTTTCCGCGTTGAAGAGCGCTTTCGAGCTCGCCCCGCGTGAAGGGCCGGTCCATGCCGTAATCCGGAGCCAGGACTTCGTGGTGGTATGGCGAAGGACAATTCGTCAAGTCTGGCTGGGGAAAAAGAGGTCCCCTGCCATTCCGGCGAGTTGTTTCTCAGTCTTGTTGAGCTTAAGGGCAAGTGTGAGTGTTGCCCCTTTGCATTTCTTCTTTCCAAGAAGCGCGCGATTCGTGGCCCACAGTTTCGATATCGACGTTTTCTCGGAGAGCGATGCGCTGTAGTCGAGCCAGCGGTGTTCGTCGAGTTTTTGTGCGTAGACCTTCGCTTCCACCGTAGCCCTGGTGATGTTGCATCTGGCTTCGGTGCTTTTGGGCCCTTTACGGTACTTTTGTATCTTTTGCAGTCGCTTGGCCCACAGCTTGAGAAGGTGGAGATCGGGTGTTGGAGTATCTTCATCGATGTCCTTTTTGATGGTTGCAGTCCTCAGGGCGTTGTTGAGGCGCGATTCAAAGTCAGCGTCTTCGAGTTCCTCGCTGTTAAGGGCTTCCCTAAATTTGTCCCAGTGTACGATGTTGGCTGTGCGTTTTTTAACCGTGTCCTTTACCCGTCTCGTCGGCGAGAATTCGAAGCGGATGGGGAAGTGGTCGCTACCCCACGTATCCGGTAGGCATTTCCACTTGTGGTGTTGAATGTATGGGTTCGTGGTCCAAGTGAGGTCGGGTGTGGTATCTGACTGCCCGGAACCTCCTAGTCTTGTTTTGACTCCTTTCTTGTTGACCAGGTTTAGGCGGAAGGTATGCATCTCGCCCACTAAGTCTTTCGCTCCCGGAGATTCATGGTTGTATCCCCACATAGGGTGGTGGAGATTAAAGTCTCCTCCGTAGAGCTTTTGTTCTTTGGGGTAGAGATCGTGAATATGGGAGATCCATAGGTTGGTTCTTTGCTGTGTCGCGGACTTGAGCGGTCTGTAGTAGATGGATGCTAGGACGATGTGGTGCTGCTGGACCTGGATCCGCACCGCCACAATTTCCTGCCCGTCATTGGAGTACGGGGTGAGGTCGACTTGGTGCTGAGGCCGGTCGTCCCTCACGTAGACAAGAGCCTTCCCTGGAGGAGAAGTCGTTTCTCCAGGGCGTTTGGTGGTTATGGAGGGACTGGAGTATACCAGGTATCCATAAAGATTGACGGCTGTGGTGTTCGTTTCCTGAAGTAACAGTACGTCAGGGCGTTCGTCAGGCTTATCCAGAAGGCGTATTCGGAGTTCCGCTGCCCGTTTGCGGAGCTCCTGACAGTTCCACTGGAGAACTCTGATCATTTTTCGTTGAGGATTTGGGCTGCTAGCGCCTTTTGCCGGTTAGCAGTTTCCCTGTATTGCTTGATTTCCTCTTGTTGGGACTGGACTGTGGCTTTAAGCCTGTCGAGTTCAGCTTTGAGGTAGCTGCACATGTTGCGAAGCTCTTGTGTTTCTGACCCTCCAGTGGGGGCCGGGTGGGGGTGCTTGGATGTTCTGCTTCACCTTGTCAGCCCATAAAGTGCCGCTCTGTGTTTTCGTAGTTTTTTTACTCTTCTGTGTTCTCCGACGGCTGTTGGAGTCGGTGTTGCTTTTTCAATTTCTGGATGTCCTCCCGCATCCATTTGTTCGTTGCCGACCACGTTGGGCATTTGCGATCGGTACCCAGGTGGCCTTTCTTCTTGCACCCCTGGCAGTAGGGAGTAGAGTCCGGACATCCTGGTCCCTTGGCGGGGTCAGTGTCGGCTAGGTGAGAAGCTCCACAGGTCGGGCACACCGCCTGATTCGGGCAGATGTCAGGTTTGTGGCCCAGCCTGTGGCAGTTACGGCACGTAACAGCCTTTGGCTTGTGTGGGAATACCCTCATGTAGCGCTTGCCGTAGAAGATCGACCTCGGTAGTCTCTCTCCGTCGAACGTGATGACAGCCAGTATTCGACTTGCCTAGCCGACGGGCGGCCACGATGTCGATTTTCTCCGATTCGAGTTCGCGGTTGAGGACTTCGTCGCGCGGGTCCTGCTCTTTAGGGTAGATATCATAGATGATACCTTTGGTGTATGAAGTGCCAAACGTGCGGAAGACTTGTACGGGAAGTGCTTCGCGTCCCTGCACTTTGATTTCTGTAATCTCACTTAGCGTTTTTGCCAGCTCCTCCGTGTCCGTACGGACCGAAATGGTGTTGGCTTGCTCGATGAGGTGCATCGAGAACGATGCTGTAGTGCGCAGCATGGTGCATTGCGTCTTGAGTGGTTGAAGGTAAGGCTTTATCGAGACTTGAGAGTTTGTAGGGCGAACCTTGTACTCGAACAGGCGCTGTCGGGGCCGTACCGTTCCGTAGGCTTGGGGTGAGCGGGTCTGCTCGTACCCGCTTTCTTTTCTTGTAGGTGACTGGTGTCCATTTTTCGTTGTCTGAGGGCAATGGACCTTGCCACTCGGTTGCGGCCGCGCCATCTTGCGCACAGCCAGCTGTAAATATCATCAGCGCAGTTGTATCGGCGTCTTGGCGCCGACTTGCCGCTGTGCTCGGCGTTTCTTGGGCTGGCGTTGTTGCTTCGGACATAGCAACGCTTGTTGAGTTCGGCGATAAATTCGCCGTCGGCGGGTTTGTCTTGTCCGATTTTTTCTTCTTGCCCTTGCTGGGTTTGCTTGGACTGGACCCTTCGAGAAAGTTCTTAAAGATGTCAATGAGGCGTTCTCTCGGAATCGCCGCAAATAGAACCTTCAGCGCGATTTCCGCCGAATCTACGTTATTGGTAGTTGCGGAAGATTCACCAAGAAAAGGTTCCTCCTCCGCGGTGCGTTTTGCGGGTGCGATCAGCGAAGTGGGAAGCTGGTCCGTCGCGGCGGCGGCAGGACTTGCCTGACTTGCTGGGCGCGTGTCCATCTCCTCAAGGTTCCCGTCCACGGATAAGGCTGCGGCGGGTGAGAAGCTGGAAGTCGGTGGGGTATTCGAGGTCATCGGTATTAGGTACTAGGCCTAATAGCAGGAGCTCAAGAAAACGCGTCCGAACTCGTCGGTAGCTTCTTCTTTCTCCCAGGTCTATTTAAAGTGAGAACGTCTCTAGATTTATTAGCGTTGTCGACATCATGACATCGTGACGTCACAAAGCATCACGAATTGTCACCGCGAGTCACATGACAACGTGACATGCTCTGTTGTCTGTAGCCAAGTTCGCATCTTCAACACGGGAGGGAGCCACCTCACCGACGAGGGAGCACGAGTACCGCGCAAGCGGCTTGGGAGTCGGGACCGTTGGCCAATGAGTGGCACACACACACGGGAAGCAACGTAATTCGCCATGTCGAGGCAAGCTCGTCGAACTCGAACTCAGTCTTCTTGGTTGTATTAACAAGACGTTAATAAGCAGTTCATAACATGGTGTCAGAAACGGAACACGATAACGCTCGCACGTCAAGTCAAGACCGATGTGAGTCGCACGGCGCAAGAGTGAAGGCAAGAGAAGACCGGCAGCACAGAAAATGGCGGAAGGAAGCGGCACCGCTACTACGCAGCAGTCGGGCGGGAGTCTGAACGTCCAACTTCCCATGCCGGGAGGGGTCTTCGCAAGTTTGCTGCCTCCTCCGAAGCCACTCGACATGTCCGGAGACCTGGAGACATCCTGTAGAACATGGTGGGACGAATTTAAGTTGTTCTCAACCGCCACTGCGCTGAAGTCGCAAGACGCCGAAGTACAGGCCGCGACGTTCCTAGTCGTCGTAGGGAAAGACGCCAGGCGCGTCTACAAGACGTTCACGTTCGAAAGCCCAGGTGACGAACTGCGCGTTGAGAAGATAGCCGAGCTTTTTGAAAAGCATTGCAAGCCTGCTATCAACGTGAGCTATAGGGACTTTGTATTCGGCACACGGAACCAGCATGACGGCGAACGATTCGATGACTGGCTTACCGAGCTGCGCACGCTGGCGAAGCAGTGCGATTTTGGCGAGCTACACGACCGCATGTTGCTAAGTCGAATCATTCTTGGAATGACCAACAAGCGACTGCAACAACGCCTCATCAACGACGATCCGACTTTGGAACAAGTGATTCAAAAGTGCCGCACGGAGGAACGTGGAGCCCTACAGTTCAGAGATATCCAAGCTGGAGCATCGCCTGCCGTTGTACATAGACTCAAGTCCGAGACATGCCCTCAATGTGGATACTCTACGCACACAAGCGGAACATGTCCTGCCAAAGGTACGAAGTGTAAAAACTGTGGTCGGAGGGGACATTTCGCTCGAGTGTGTCGCGCGAAGAACGACCCACCGAAAAATAGAGCATCACCACGAAAGAATGTTCGCAATGTTGAACGAAGCAAATCTCCAAGTTCCAGCTCCGAAAAAGACAAGAAGTTGGTTTGTGGCCTATCCAACAGTGTTGGTGATGAGCAGTTCTGGAGTGCTGAAGTCAGAGTTGCAGGAAAGGCAGTTGACTGCACGGTGGACACAGGAGCAAACTTTTCTGTTATGTCTGCAACGCAACTGCGACGAGTCACGAAACAGAAACCGCAAGCAGTCACTACGAAAATAGGTTCGTTCTTTGGCCATGTCAGCAAAGCGGAAGGCCGCATTATGCTGCCAGTCGCCCATGGCAACCAGAGTACCGACGTGGAGTTCTACATCGTGAAACGGGAAGTACCCACAACGATAAGCGGTACCATTGCGGAACGACTGAGCCTGATCAAGCGAGTCGCGTCAGCGGAAAAGCACTGCAACCAGACAGTAAAAGAACACGAGGACGTCTTCCATGGACTTGGTGAAATCAAAGGTGTCAAGTATCACATGAAGCTCAAGCCGGATGCTCAGGGTGTTACGCAACAGCCACGTACAGTCCCAGTGGCCATCCGAGACAAGCTGAAAAGCCACCTAGATGACCTCGTGCAACAGAAGGTGATTGCACAAGTGACAGAGCCAACAGAGTGGGTCCACCCAATCGTGGTTGTGAAAAAGGACAAACTCCGACTGTGCATCGATCCACAAGAGCTCAACAAGGTTCTCATGCGAGAGAACTACTGCATGCCTACACTGGAGGACATAGCAGCACGACTGGAGGGAGCCAAGTTCTTCTCGACACTCGACGCAGCCACGGGGTTTCGGCAGATCAAGCTAGACACACCGAGTTCGTACCTCTGCACATTTGCAACACCGTTCGGGAGATACAGATTTCTCCGAATGCCTTTCGGCATATCGTCAGCTCCCGAGGTGTTCCAGAAGACTATGCAAGTGGTGTTTGAAGGTCTCGACGGAGTTGAAATCATGGTCGACGACATTCTTCCCTGGGGAAGGACAGAAGAGGAGAATGACCGTCGACTGCAAGCCGTGCTGCAGAGGTGTCGTGAGGTCAACCTCAGGCTGAACAAAGATAAATGCAAGTTCTCTCAAAGCCAGATCAAGTACTTGGGACATATCTTGTCACCTGAGGGACTCTCGATTGACCCGACGAGAGTACAAGACATCCTTGCTCTCCCAAGACCATCAAATGTGGGGGAACTGAAGAGCTTCCTAGGAGTCGTGAACTACTTTGGCAAGGTCATCCCGCACATGTCCGATACAAGTGCACCGTTAAGGCAACTCTTGAAGAAAGAGGCGGCCTGGTCCTGGACAGAAGAGCAAGATAAAAACTTTACAGCACTTCGAACAGCGTTGACTGTCGCACCGACTGTGCGGTTCTACGACAAGAACAAACCAGTAACTCTGTCAGTGGATGCAAGTTCCAGAGGAACGGGTGCAGTGTTGCTTCAGGAGGGCCAGCCAGTAGCATACTCATCAAGGTCGTTAAATGACGCCCAAAAGAACTATGCCCAGACCGAGAAGGAGCTGTTGGCAATTGTCCATGGATGCAGCCGATTTCACGACTACATTTTCGGGCAAACCGTTACCGTGGAGTCGGACCACAAGCCACTAGAGGCGATCTTCAGAAAACCTCTGAATCAATGTCCTCTTAGATTACAAAGGATGAGACTGACCCTACAAAAGTATGACCTGCTGGTGAAGTACACTCCTGGTAAAGAGCTGTACATTGCAGACACGCTGTCAAGAAACCCTTCGAAGGAGGAAGAGCCAGAAATCTTCGAGGTGAATGTCTTGGAGTGTCTCCCTGTAAGAGATGAAACACTGGAAGAATGTCGTCAAGCATTAAGCAGGGACAAGGATCTGAGTACCATGCTGCAGTATGCAAAGAGCCAGTGGCCGAGCAACGAAGAAGACATTCCAGGCCCGTTAAAGCCATATTGGCATACAGGGATGAAATCCATGAGGAGGAGAGCTTACTCTTCAGGTCGAATAGACTCGTCATTCCAGAAGAGATGAAGAGCACGATCTTGGCAAGGCTTCACAAAGCTCACAGCAGAGTAGAGAAGACACTCCATCGTACTAAAGAAGCTCTCTACTGGCCTGCAATGCAGAATGACATCAAGCAGGTGGTAGAAAATTGCAGTGTGTGCAAGGAACACAAGCCGAGGCAACAGAAGTGAGCCACTTGTGAACCATCCAGTGCCAACCGCACCCTGGCAGATTGTTGGAGTGGACTTGTTTCAGCACTCAGGACACCACTACATTGTGTTGGTGGACTATTACTACTTTTTCTATGAAGTGCACCAGCTTCAAAGGTCCACTGCCAGCACGATAATCAAATTCTGCCTGGCAACGTTTGCTGTGCATGGTCTACCTGTCAGGTTGGTTACTGACAATGGACCACCATTCAACAGCGCTGACTTCAAAGAGTTCTTGCAGCAACGAGGAATTTCACATGTGACATCCAGCCCGTATTATCCTCAGTCAAACAGGATGGCAGAGAGAGCGGTGCAGGAGTCGAAAAAACTCATGACCAAGTGCAGCTACGGAACACCAGACTACTACGATGGCCTACTCGAATGGCGAAACACTCCCAGGGATGGAGTTCTAGGATCACCAGTTGAGAGACTCATGAACAGACATACCAGGACGGAAATCCCTACACATCCATCTCTACTGCAAGGGACGAGCACAGACCCAAGCAAGGTACAACAGCGGCTGAGAGACAAACAACGAACTCAGCAACTGTACTACAACAAAGGCGCCAAACCTCTACCTGAATTACACGCGGGAGACGACGTCTACCTTCAAGATCAAGAACGAGGGACCTGTAAACCGGCTGTCATACTCGCTAGAGCCCCGCAGCCAAGGTCATACATTGTTCAAGACGACGAGGGCATACAGCGCAGAAGGAACAGCATCGCTCTTCGCAGGAGCCAGAGAGCGAAACTAAAACCAGCCCGCTACCGCGACACAAATTTAGTTTACGAGTGAAAAAGGGAGATGTAGGCAAGTTCGCATCTTCAGCACGGGAGGGAGCCACCTCACCGACGGGGAGCACGAGTATCACGCAAGCGGCTTGGGACCGTTGGTCAATGAGCGGAACACACATACGGGAAGCAACGTAACCTGCCATGTCGAGGCAAGCTCGTCGAACTCGAACTCAGTCTTCTTGGTTGTATTAACGAGACGTTAATAAACCGTTCATAACATTGTCATGAGCCCGAGTCTAGTGCTCGGGTTCATGACAATCAGCATCTTCAAACATTCGGGTAATGGCTCGTGCTCAATCAAAGATGAGAATAGCTGCTGAACTGTAACCATGCCTAAACCTCAGCTCATGACTATTTTTTAAACCCGAGCGCATGACTATGATGAACACTGACAGTACACTATAATTACTGTCAGATCACAAGGCCGCTCGTTTTAATAGAGAGTTGAGGAGGGAAAACCTTTCCTTTATTTTTCCGGCGTCTTCCATTGAGCGGAGAGCAAAACAAATGGGTGTTTTTGCAAGTTATCAACGTCAGGCATTAGCTCTTAGCGCTATTTACTAAAAGTACAAAAATTGTTTCACGACCCATTTTACATGTACTTACACATCGTTGAGGCACCCAAAAACGTTTTCGTTGTTGCTGAACTGTCTCAGAAAGTTGTCCCCGAAAATAAAATAATTGAAAGGACTAAATGTGACATATTCATCCGACGATAAATAGAAATAAAGTTTGCACGGGAGGGATACCTGAAAGAAAAAACCTAGCGGTCTCAGAGGGACAGCCGAACGCTGGCAGCCACTCACAGGAATGCCTTACAGGAGCGTCGTTCTCAATTTTTCCCCAAGCTTTCACCCCCTCAGTATTTTGTTTGAACTTCACAGTTTTGGGGTGCAAAGAAATTGATGATTACTGTTAACAAATGTCACAAATATAATTGTCAAAGTTATGCCCCCAAAGGGAGTTGGGAGTTTCTCAGGAATAAAAACTGTTATCTGGAGGAGCATCGAAAGAAGAAAACAAGAGAAAGGGGCGGGGGGGGGGGGGTTAAAACATACTATATTGTAAAGGGTCTCCTGCTCCGCAGATTCGGCACAAACCAGAAAGCGTGGTCCTTGAAGCTACTTTGTTTGCAAAAAACATTTCTGCCAGAAAGCGCCTTTTTGTGGTGCCAGAGGCCTGCGCCGTTCCTCACAACCACGGTGGAAGAAATACATTTAGGTGATGACTCTGGCCGCTTTTCCCGCGGGGAGCGAGCGACCAGATCGTGTTCGGAGGTAGCCTCGAACCAGGAGTAGTTAGTTCCGCGCCGCCGCGGAGGACACTGAGCTATGAGCACCGTGGGTGTCAGGTCTTTCCTCGGCGGCCACGGTGTCGGAGGCGTAGAGTGCTCGCCTTTTTCGCGGTGTGGTGGTGGTGTGCGGCCAGTGGCTGGCCTCGTGTTTTGCTTTGGTTCTGTGTCGATCACAGGTGCCGACGAAGGTAAGCCTTAACCCGAAGAAGAAGTTATGCTATTAGGATGAGAAAGACGTGCTTCATCCCCAACTGCAGTTCGGGGTACTGGAAATGTGCAGCGCGAGTGTCCTTGTTTAAAGCTCCATCGAATGACGCTCGCCTGGAGCAGTGGCGTCGTGCAATCCCGAAGGACGATCGCAAGTTACTACCTAGTGATCATGTTTGTGCCAAGCATTTCCCCGACGAACTCATATCGAAATGGTATCATGCGGAGTTCCGAACCATGGGCGAGAAACAAATGATGTATAAAAAAGGCGTTCTCTGGTTGTATGCAGTGAATTCAGCTTTTGTGTACATTTTAATGCAAAAATTTTTGTCAAGTATTTTTTTTTCCTTTAAGATGGGGCGACACCATATTGTGAGTGTATATATTAAAAGTAATTTATGTCTACTACTATTATTTGACTTTCAATCACTGTGTCACCATTTCAGTCAGTATGTCATCATACTGTGCCATCATTTCTGTCACTGTCATCATAAATAAAAAGTGTTTTCTGCTCACATGGCCTGTATGTATCACTGTACCAGTTGACATTATATGTATAAACCATTTGTAATGGCGATTTCTGCGTATGTAAAGAATTATTTAGGCCCCACTATGTAACATTATTAGAATTTATGTTTTCAATAAGAAGGCAGGAGCAGAGCGGAAAAAATCCCCTGACCTCCTATAAAGCCACGCAATGTGTGTAAGCAATTTACGGAACTGTTACTAAACATGCTGTCGGGCAAAACATGCGAGCACGACCCAGCTGTTTAACGGAAATATTGAAAGCCCAGTGGACTGTGTCGCGAGGTTTTGTAATTATACGAGTATTTTTTGTTGCATTGAGTCATCATCGGAATGTTCTTGTTTAAAAAACAGGAACCGCAAGGGGAAAAGGCAATCAGTGCCAGTGTGCCAACATAAATCCATCGATTTCACCACGCAGTACACAGGGACCAAGTAAAGAATGCATAATTTCCTTCACAAGCCCTCCATACAAGCCTTCACATGCCCCTCTATACTTGTGTGCCATCTATCCCCGTGCGAGTGAAGCGCGCTCGGTGCGCCGAACATAATGTGGTCGCCGCATCGGACAGAGAGTCATCACCTAAATGTATTTCTTCCACCATGCTCACAACGCTGCACCAAGTAAGAATAATCTATGCCCTGTTTCATATACTTAGCGTGAAACGCTGCCAAAGCTACTGGCGCGAGCGCGTGGCTTCATCTGTGGTTTTGTTTGCGCGAGAACGCGTGCAAATGATCAACGAGTTCAAGCCCCACGCTCGAACCAGTAGCTTTGACAGCGTTGCACGCTAAGTATGAAACAGAGTATATGTCTCTCAAATATATGACTTGCACTGAGCGCGAACCTTCTGCAGCGTGGATTTCGCACCACCGGATTTGATTTTCTCAGTAAGAACAAATTGAAATGACCACCAGCATACAGATTCTATGATGTCACGTGCAAACCGTGTTAAACAGATTAAACATTTTTGCGAAAACCCCGCGACTGAGGTATTGACAGATGACGACAAGAAAGAGAAGGAAATGCGATGTTCTCAACCACGACCGTGTTCTCAACACTAGCCAAAAGGGATGTCCAAATAGACCATATACGAAATTGCTTGGTGGTCTGGCAGCACTGTGCACGCGGCCATCTGGTAGCGTCAAGTATCTTGAGTTTCAGTTTCTCAGCATCTCCAGGACATGTACGTTCTGCCACTAAGTGCGATTCGGAAACTTTATTGGTTTCTTATTTTCCATCACCCAACATGAACAAAGGACTATAGGCCGCCATGCCTTTCATCTCTGAGGGCACTTTTAATCCTTTTTTCGATGCAAATACGCGTTAAGTCGTGCTGTTTAGCGATAGACTAGACTGCTCCACGCCAATACATGCAACTCAAGGTTAGTTTTTTTTCTTTACCTTGGTAGAAAAAAAGAAAAAAAAAAGAAAAGGTGACTGTGAAATGAAGTTGGCACCGCTCGTGTTGCTCCACTCGTCGTCCGCAACGCAAGTTTTCGCCGCCGCCGACATCGGTGTTTTTTCTAAGTGGCGTTCGACAAAAAAGACAGGAAACTTCCGTCTCTGTGAGTGTTGAGCAAACATACACGTCTTCCGTGTCTGTTTTGTTTTTTATTCTGCATGACTGCGCTTTAAATAATCAAGTATACTACACCAACAAACTCGCCTGTTTAGTTCTAGAAATGTTTTACAAACCTCGTTTACCGACGCCAGGTCAAGTGTATAGAAATCGCCGCAAAGCAATGAAATTGTTTCTGGCTCTCCAAATTTTGTTTTTAAATATATGACATTAAAATGAGGGCTCTGTGGTGCTTTCAGCTTTTGTTGTTTACTGTTAACCATACGCATCTTCGATTATGGTTGGTGGCGTAGATTAATAAAACTGTCATCTTTTTTCCTAGCTTAACAGCCTTGGTCTCGTCCGCATACATTGAGCTGCTTACAAATCAAGAAAAACGGAAACCGAGACTACAACGCACATAAAAAAAAGTTTAGAAACAAATTCGGTACAACTTCGCGTACCGCGCGATAACGTCCGCATGTTTCTTCGCGTTGTCACCGATTGTTTTTGTCAAAAGCTGCGTCTCAGGTAACCAATAAAAATAAGAAAACATTGTGAACCCTGTTCACATTCACGGCATGCACGAATCAAAAGTATATCGCTGAATCCGCAGCGGAACGAAGCAACGCATTGGCATCGCATCTCTCGCACGAAGCGCGGTCTCTTGTTTACATGGCGACTTTGCCGGTCGGGTCACTGGTTTCGTTTTCTCGGCGCTACCAAGATGGCGGACGTAGTTCTCGGCTACGCAGAGGGAAACAGCGCCAAAAGTACGGAGGGCAAAGAACGAGGAACGCACAGACCGAGCTCTGACTGACAACTGGTTTATTTCTGCACTCTCACAAAAAAAGGGTATATTCTTGCACCCCTTGTCCCCATATACGACACCCCAAAACTTCATTTCGACGTACAGCGCACTAACGTCGAACAGACGGCCCCAACATTTACGAGGGGCTTCAGAACGGTGATATATACCTCATTAAGCAACTAAAGTACGTATCAAAGACTAAAGACAAAAAACACAGAGGTTTTGCTGTAGGGCCAAAAAACACCGATTACGTTTTTTATAGTGAGAAACACGTACATTAGCTATTTTAATAAGTTTTGCCACTCGCCTATCAAGCCGCTCGTAAAATTTTGTACCGTCGGTTCGACGTACAGGGCGCTGTACGTCGAACTGAAGTTTTGGGATGTCGTACATGGGACAAGGGGTGTAAGAATATACCTTTTTTTTCTGAGATGTGGAACCACCTACCGGCATAAAAACACAGACAAACATACATCGGACCATCGCCTAAGGGCACGTGTCACAGCTTTTCAAGAACATGATTTCCTTATCGAAGAGCGCAATCGAGGGAGCACTGACGCACCCATCCTTATACTTCGAAATGTAGTAAGCCTCGAATATTTCACGAGTCACCTGCTGACTGTGCCGAGCAACAATCGTCGTCTTGTCCAAAGAGGGGAGCACCCATGTCTATCACAATGAATGGCCAAATTACCCGAAGGTGAAGATCTTATCTAAAGCGCGTGTCCTCTGAGCCTATCATTGATACACCTCCCTCACTGGCCAAAGTACACTCTCCCACTGGACAACCCAATTTTGTACATTACGTCGACCGCGCACGGCAAACACTCCTTCTTGTGCTTCTTACCACAGCCGAGTTTTTCCGGACGACCCCTCTCAATTTTAGCACATAGACGCCCCAGAATTGAAGGTGCAGAAAACACCACGGGGACTCCATGTCGCTGTGCTACCCTTTTGAGTCTGTGCATAAACTAATGTATATAAGGAAGAACCACCGGTCTCACGTTGGGTATCTTCCTAGGCTGGGACTTGGGGCGTCGAAGACTTTTCAACAAGCTCTCCGCCACACCGACAAGGACCTCCCTAGGGTACCTTCTCTTTGTGAGCCTCTCGACCTGGTTGTCAATACATAGCTTGCATCTGGTGAGGGCAAGACCTCACCAGGGCCGCCTGCATACAACCTCTCCCAATCCCTATCTTTACAACCTTCGAGTGGGGAGAGTCAAAAGGCAGCACACCTTTTTTTTTGTCCTAGGCAAGTACCGCCAGCACACATGATCCTCATTAAAGCTAAGATTAATATCTAAAAACTGTAGCCTTGAGTCTACTGGATTTTCCATTGTAAGATTCAAACCACATGAGTTGGATTTGAACGCACACAAGATGTTTTTGATGCACTTATCCTTACTTTCACCAGATACTTTCCTAAATAAAACCAAATAATCGTCAACGTGTCTAAAAATACGAATCACCTCTGTTCCTAGACCGACTTCGATAGCTCTATCTATCGATAGTTCTCGGCGCGCTACCAGATGGCGCTCTACATTTCTTCATTTGCAGGTCCACAAGACCCAACATTCGGCAGTCTTCGACTCGGGGTGAACTGTGTGCCTATAGTGAATTCGTACAGGTA
>JAZHYW010010554.1:0-17277 GCA_037355805.1 Ixodes ricinus | reverse complement strand
TGTGGACGCTATAGGGGGCGCCACTGTGCGTAGAGAGCGCGGTGGGGCGTTACCCCCGGTGAAACAACGCATAAAAGCAGCAGCGGGGACGCCGACCGGGAGAGAGAGAAGCGGTGCCTGGAGCGAAAGGTACACTCTGCGGCGGTGTCGACCAACGACCTTGTTAATACTAACTCCATGTTTACAATTTACTAATAAATGTAGTTTCACATTTTCTGAAACCCTGGCTCCGTGTTGTTCCTCCGGGTTGGGCACGCAGCAAGGTAACTTTCCCACAAGGTCTAAGTGAAATATTTAAAGTAGGGGTGTGCGAATATTGTAATTTTCGAATACGATTCGAATACGAATAAGGCAAAAAAAAACGGGCTTCGAATATCGAATTGAATATTGAATATGTGTCTAGTAATGAAAAATTGCAAAACAAGAGGTAACGGCAGGTTTTATTGCCTTTCTAATATATATCAATGCAACTGCATTGTACTGGGCTGCAGCAGGCTAAATATACTTCTAGTAATGCACTCATTACAGATTATCGTGTAGGAAAATTAACTGCTCAACGTATTCAGAAAGTAAGCGCTCCCTACGCGCCGTGACAACATTTCCGCCCGTAGAAAGACCCTTTCACTCAGGAAACTTGCGAAATTTCACTAAAGTTTTAGGAAGTTCGATGAACAGTGTTGCCCGGCTGCTACACGAATATTTCAAATTTTAGGAAACAAATAATTTTGAAGGTAGTTTATTTTTTTATATAGAATGGTTACCAAGGTTTATACAGTATAAAAGCGAAAATATACGCTTTTAACGCTTTCATTAGTTATTAATGTGAACCAGTGATGCCAATAAACCCAACAAATATTGTACTTTTCCTCCGCCTAATGGAATCAACTAGTCTTTTTTTTCTCAATTTTCGTGTATGCACACAAAGTTGAACTTCAGTCGAACCTTTGTCGAACATCACGTTAAAAGTTCGAAAAAGTTGAAATTGGTCAAACTCTAACCTGGAGGGTTCGCGACATCCCTAGTTTTGACTGCGTGGGAGTAGCACAACGAGGTAGAGGGGCTTACAGCGATAAACCGGGGTTCCGGTCTGCACTCGAAAGTGACCCCCATAAGGCGGCCGCCATTGTACGCAACATGTGACCCCTCGTCACGTCGCCAAACCAAATACGTGACGTCACAGGAAAGATGGCAGCGCCCAGCAGCGCCCATGCAGCGGCTGGCCCCAGCTGGGCCGGAGCATCGGCCGGAGCTTGTCGGATGCTTTGTTCATTGTCGTTCGTCTCGGCGAGTTGATTTCAGACGCGGGAGCCGTCATATGAGGCCGGGCGAAAACGACTTCAGATTTCAGCGTGGCGTCTGACGTAGGTATAACGTGAAAATATGGAGGAACGGTGTGCATTTCGCTGATGACCGACGGGGATATTGCCACGAAAGAGACAATCGGCCCTACGTTGCTCGGACCTCGGATTGATTCGGATACCGCTAGGATAAATTTTAAGGCGACGTTTCTGTGCTCTCATTGACCATCGGAATCTTCGAGGTCTGCAGTGAAGCGTGTGCAATATATTTGGGTACACAGTTTAGTGACGAAAATTGCGTGAGTCGTGTTTGGCAGTGTGCAATCGTGGTGCCGCTTCGTTCAAATGACTGAAGGCTCACTTTGCTTGCGCGGCGCACCGAAGAGCTGCCTTCAAGCTGGTAGTTCCTGTGCCATGGTTTAGGTGGTACTGTGCTGCTTCCTAAATTGTTCTGGCGTAGACGTGCACTTTCACGGAGCACAGGTGTTGCAGTAGGTATTGATTCCGCTGGCCTGTTGCACATTTCGTCGATACAAACGTTTTATCAACACTCGTGTACGCGAATTGCAAGCTGTATGGTCATTTCATCGCGCGTGTAAACTACCCAGTCTCCGTTCACGCCGCTTTGCGACGACAGTCTGCAGCGGCTCATTGCCAGAAAAGTGGTCCCACATCCATTTGAGTTCAGCTCGTCCACAGCATTCGCCAAACCCCGAAGGAGACGATTTATTCGGACAGAATGCCACTAAAGCAGTACGTGCAGTTTCTTTAGTGGTCTGGATAGACTATTTTCTGTCTGTTTTGTTATATTGTCACGGATGCTTGCTTCAGTCCTATTTTCTATCAATATTTACTATTCTGAAAAGTTCCAGGCCATGCTCAGCTGCCATTGTATGTTCTGGTGGAGGTGCTGCGCACTTTACCCATAGCCCTTCACTCTGTGTCGACCCTGGCGGCTCCTCAGCCGAGTTGCCCGATAACAAGACACGGGTGGCGGATTATCCCGCGTCTTAAACCCCCGGCGAGCCGGGAACCAAGTCCTATCCCGAGCCCGGCAGAAAAACCGCAAGACGAGCGAGTACCACAACGACGAACCTCGGAAATTCACCACGAAGAACCTGAAATCCAAGCCAGTCGCTGCTATACCAGCAAGAACCAATGGAATTCGGTCTTTTGCCAGAAAAACCGAAGCTGACTAAGCCAACAATGGCAAACCTGTAGCAACGAACCGCGTCCGCTCCCACCATCGTTTGCATGCTCGTAGCACCTCGCACTCTGATGCCCTTTCACGCAAGGTCTATGAAGACGCCGAGAACTGGATTGAAATTTATGACCGCGTCGCCCGCCACAGTGGGTAGACGGACAACCACCTCCTGCAGAACCTATACTTCTCGTGAAAGAAACTGCCAGGCACTGGTTTGAGAACCACGAATCCTCCTTAACGTCGTGAAAAGTTTTCAAGGTCGAGCTGAAGTGCACGTTTATCAGCCAACATTGACGAGAGAGAGCCGAATTCTCTGATTATGTCCAGGACACGGCCCCAACGAGAGCATCACCGCCTTTGTGGAGGATGTTTTGCGCCTGATAGAGCACCCACGCCAACCCTGATGCTGCAGAAGACGAGAAGCTAATAATCCCATGTCCCTCATGTGAGGGACAACACCTTCGACAGCTTTGTCCGCAACCCCACGACTACAGTCAAATGGTTCATATCACCGAGGCTTCCAAATTTGAATGTACACTACAGGCCCGAGCCTGTCAATATCAACAACTCCCCAGCGTCTCGATACTCGGGTCGTCCAGCTGCAACTTCGACGCCAGCCTCCGAGGCATCCGCGACATCATCCACAATGTTTTCCGGGAGGAGATCAGGAAGCTACTTCTTGCCATCAGTTGCCCGGCTTTTATTTTGATTGCCGAGACTTCTTCGAGCGAAGCGGCATCTGACGAACCGAGGGCGGCTTATGCCACAAAGTCACGACGACCGCCACCTGCTGCCCGTTACTGGAGAGTTTTAGTAGATCATTCCGATGACTCCGATAACTATACCCGATACTCCGCCGCCGCATTTGCGCATGCATCATATAGTTATCGGGTATCCATATCGGAGGTATCGGAACGATCTACTAAAACTCTCTACTATTCGATGCCAATTCAACGATACACCCCAACGCCGAAGCATTCATATATGCCCGAGCTTGCTGCATTGATGCAGAAAACTACCAATACAATTTGCGGATTACAAGCCAGCCCTGCAGCTTCAGTGCATCAGATGGCAGTGGCCGCACATGACGTATGATTACAAGACGGCATCAATCGGTCAAAGTTTCTACTTGACCAAACTGAACACCGACGTGCCAGGGGCGTCATCCGAGAACAAAGATTACAGGTATTACGACTGAACACCTGACACAAGACTTTTGCAGAAAGAACTCGTTATGGAATCATTTGCAAATAACCAATAATTATGTAATCAAGTGGAAATAAACATATGTGATACACTAACCAAACAAACATATTTCCGCTCGCCTTTACGCCTTCACAGTCTATACACAAAGAATTGTGTTTACCGCGCGTGCTGGACCTTTTGAGGACACTCGCATCTCTGACCCCTCAATGTTAAATAATGGGACATACCAGACTGGCAGAATGGTTGCATTGGGCTGCACTCGTTCCACGTCTCCTGAACATGTAGCACATCTGAAAACCAACTCCAGTGATGTGAAAATGTTATTTATTAATTTATTCCCTCCAGAGGCCTTTGTAGGCATTCCAAAGAGGATACTTAAAACTACACACATGATAACAATAAAGCCCACTGCTGTAACTTGTTAATTGCAAAAACAAACACCTCTGAGCATCTAGTTTAATAGTATGTGTTGATGCATTGCTTTATAGCAGGAAATTTCCTATACGTATTAAAAAATAGACCCTTTGCAAAACCCCATGAAGCAACACGACTGTCGCCATTTGTTTTCGGCGTAAAGCACACGAATGGGCCCCAGTTCACGTCGAACGGTAATGCAGCATTCGAGTCCAATAGGCACTCAGCCGAGTTCACAGTGATGGCGGACATAACACTCTTGTTGAACAAATGCCCAAAGTATGAAGGCCTTGGGCAATTAGAGTTGTCGCTACTGTAATTCATTCCATCACAATTTGGGAAACGGCAAAGGCTACAGTCTCGGTGAGTCAATATGCACGTTGGAGAGAGGAACAATAAAACATATCATTAGTGTGCTCGTCTGCACAAATTTGTCACACACCTTCACTCCGTCTCTGATTGGCTCGAGGGGGCTGTGGCGGTCGCCCTTTTCCAGGTTATGGTAATACGAAGTATAGGCAGCCCACACTTTCGAAAAAAGTCTATTGAAGAGACCGAACGGAATGGTAGTCAACATTTTTCAACAAGACTGCTCTTCGGTCAAGAGATGAAAACAAATATAAATAATCTTGTCCAGGTAATTAGAACAAGTAAATAATTGACCGACTAATACAATGCACTCTTGATGAAAAAAAGTATTGCTGCAATAAATCCTATGAAAGAAAAAAATGTGCAGTTAATCTATGCGTACACCAAAACGGTTGTGCTTATAGCAAGTCGAATAGCTTTGAAGCAGGTGCCTGCAACAATTTATTCATCCCCACGCTCAATAAAACGTCATTTTCGCAGCTGAAAATAAGTGTGCACTTCGCAATCACAAAAACGGAAGAAAAGCGATTGAATGTACAGTCGTCGATTAGCACAACAGGTTTGAGATCGCAGGAGCTTCCACGCCAAAATTTTTGTATGGTTATTCTGTGACGCAAGGCTGAAACAACTTCCCCTAGGCCCTAACGCGACGTATACCTTTCGCTTCGATTCTCAGACGTTCAAACGAAGATCGCAGGAGCTTTCTCGCTAGAAGTTGGCTGCGATTATGCAATTACTTAGGGCTGAAACGAATTCTCCTAAGCCCTACGTCCGACGCATACATTTCGCGTCGATTCTCAGACATTCCAACGTTCAAACAAAGCTAACAGAATGCGAAAATTTCATGCTGAAAGCACTTGAAGTTCTATCGATCCTCGAAAACCTCCGGGAATCCGAGCACCGGTTCGGCGATACGGCTGATGCTGTCTCACAGGCGTTAATATCCAGATGATCAAGAGCGATCTTGCGCAAAAAGTGTATAGTCTCATTCCTTCATGTTTTCACATTATACCTGCGTCAGCGAGCACGAAAAAGCCCGAAGTCGTCGGAAAGCAGCTGCACATCATGGCTACCGCGCACCGAACAAACTCGCCTCCGACAGCTCTGGGCGCTGCCATCTTACGAATGACGTCACTGCTCTTGTCAGGTGACGTGACGAGGGGTCACTTTTGCGTACAACATGGCGGCAACCAAGGGGATGCCACTTCCAAACTTCCGGTTTATCACTCTAAGCCCCTCTACCTCGTTGGAGTAGCAGGAGTTTTTGTCGATGGCAATGCAACGTTTTGCTCGCACCCAGCTTTTTCTTTCTTTAATTTTCAAGCAGTTATATTAGCTAACACTCTCGCGATTTTTTTATATTTATATTTCACTCTCGAGGTTTATTTTATTGTATCAATTTATAGAACGCGTAATTACATCACATATTGCTATAAAAGTGACACACAGCAAAGGACTTGGGGAAAAAGATACCGAAACTTATCTTATCTTGCTGCCGTCGGACAGATAGATACGGAGCAGACCGATAGCACGCGCATCATACGCCTTCCTCAGTGAATAAACACATTCATACGGGAATGCTGGCAGGCAGAATATTCGTTACTTCCTCGAATATTTGCAGTTTGTGCGAATATTCGCCCTTTTCCCGAATATTCGGGTTTGGCCGAATATTCGGGAACTTGCGAATATGCAATTTTCGAATCGAATACGTTTCGAATAAAGAAAATATTTGATTCGTATCTCGAAATTTCGAGTATTCGCACACCCCTAATTTAAAGCTAATCTAAGGTGCGCACGCATATGATTTAATTCGGCATAATAAGTTAAAAATAAATAATCAAATTCGACGAAATGCCGAACGTTTTTTTTTTCTTACTGCTATCCGAAAGAATATGTCTAGGTATTAACAGAAACAGGACACTTTTGCCGGACAGTCCTTTAATAATCAAAATACAACATGATATTCGGTGTTTTCTTTTTTATCTTTTTTTTTTCAGGCTGGGCACGCTTCATTTGATTGAATAAAGTTAGATTGATTAACAGTTTTTCTGAAATATTCAGAAACCCCTCGGTTCGCCCGTAGCCTGCAGCAAATTTGAAATACCTCGTTTTTTCACATCTTTTTGTGGAGTCTTCAGATTCCAGATTAAATAACGCAATTCCAATTTTTAGAGCTGGGAACCGCCTTGTTGCTTCGCAGATCTGGAGCGACAGGCATAGAAATAGTTGCATAAATACCGGTGCTAGCATTTAGTTTAGATGCATAAATGGCGCTAAATAAATCGAATTGTTTGCCAGAAAATTGTGCATGTATTTATATTTTTGTTCGACAAATTTGTGGGTAAGAAACACTAGCGAGCGTAGGAAGTATACGCCTATTATACTTAATATTTAAAATGCGAGCCAAATCGGAAAATATACCTATGCTATATATAATATTTAGTATAACAGCCGACTACAGCATTACACAAAACGGAAACACGCACAAACTAGAAACATTTCGGCATATGCGTATTCAATGCTGGTAAAAGCACGGCGAAAAAAATAAAGGATAAATTTAGGCGTGAGTCAAACGACTTTGCAAAAAAACATTGATTACGAAACAATATCATTAGAATAAAACCTCTAATTTTACTTGGCGTTTCACTTAGTGTCTGCCATACTTTCTGAATAACTGTAAGCTACTACAAAGAATTACATAATAGATATTAAGCCACCGAATTCGGTGCTGATTAACATATAACTAGGGTTCCGCGTTTTCGGTTTCTATTTTTGCAAAATTCGGCGTACTTTTTTCGGTGTTTATTTAAAAATTCAATTTTCGGTTTTTTTCGGCGTATATTTATGCCCTCAAAAGTTTATCGTCTTTTTTCGGTGAGTATGAAATAAACAACAACGGACACTGAATCAGATGATCCTTGTAGCTCTGATATTTGTGATCACTCAAAGAATAATGGTACAGATACATTGAAAAAGAAATGGACACTTTATCTGGCAAATGTGTGCAACTGTAAAAGAAACAAGAAAAAACACAGAAGTACAAACACGTCAGATATGAAGCCTATGCCCAAAAACATGGAACTTCACCTTCTGTACATCAGGATTACGTGATCTTAATATAGTACACACACATGTACTTTCCCAGGCTCTCCTTTTGATCCGCACTCTTTCTTTCCTGTTAATATGACCCTGAGTTTTTGGAATGCCCTCTCAATGCGAACACTGGACACTGACAGGATGGGGAGATGAAGTGCTGCCTGAGCCAAAATCAGACAATCAACAAATTGCGACCGCCAAAAGAGACACGTGTGTGACGTTTTGAAGCACAACACAACATGCAGAGCTTGCACTGAGTAATTCTCCCTTACAACGAGTTTGAAAACACGTTCGTACATGGCGAATTCATGGGGAATTTCGGTCTTCACGTTTCGATCGATGATGCGCGCATCAAACCAAAACGTCGTGATGGCATCGGTGTATCCCATATATTCGGATACGTTTCGATAGATACTGTCGTTCCAATTTATTCGCCACAGCTCTGCGGTACGACTGGGAGGTCAAAGTGACCTTTTCCGGTTAAAAATGAATTTTAGAAAATGGATTCGACGTACTTTTTCCGGTTTTTATCGGTTTGAATAAAAATCCCCAACCTAAAACTGGCATTTTTAGGTTAAAACCGAATTTCTGAAAATGAATTCGGCGTACTTTTATCGGTTTTTATCGGTTTAAACCGAAAACTCCGAACCCTACATATAACGCAGTTGTTTCTCAAGGAACACTAAGACATAATAAATTCTTAGCTCTTGAAATATTTTGTTACTTTCAATATTGACTTTATTCTTGATTATGTTATAGAGAATCGGAAACTGTTCAAAGGCAAACTATATTAGCTCGTCGAATGTTACATCATGCCCATAAAAAAGTTGTTTAGAAAAGATAAAAAGGTAAATACAACGGGTGCTTGGATAAAGCATACTATATCCTCCTCAATACAAAAGTTTGCTGAGGGAGGGTAAGCAGATATTATTTCTACATTATACCAAATATGTTAATAAACAATCCTCGTTGATTTTAGAATATTAGCAAACAAAAAAAGAGTCTTTCCACTGTCGTGAAGAAGGAAGACCAGGGGAGCTGTACTCGAAACGCTGTGTGCTTCTTCTTCGTCGTCTTTTGTTTTTCGCGCTGTTTCCTACGATGAATTCCCACCAAAGCGCCCAACTATCCATTCTTCTCTTATAACTGGAAAGTTTGCCGCCATCTACGAGTGACGACGGAAACTATACTGGTTTTGTGCTTGCCGCCATCGCTTATAGATGGCGGTAGCTGTCCAGGTAGGTTTGTGTCGACATACACGGACACGATCCTGGGGTACATAGCTCCTTAACAGCTCCGCTGTAGAACCTCTTTAGTCATCAAGCTAGTTGACAGTTGCGGTGAACATATACCTGTTGGTAAGTGCGTTAATATTTTCAACCGTATTTTTTATGTGTTTATTGTATCCACGCCACTACGAGTGGCCCTTTCGTAACTTCTAATGTTTTCCCAGTTGATCCTACTGTGATAGACGTCAACGGGGTGGTTGGCACTTTAAAATTACTCAAAAGGTCAACGTTGAGTGGAAAAGATAATATTTTTAGAAAACTGTTCATCAAAGTCTATTTATCTTCTGGAGAGTTCCTAACAAAAAGTTTTCAGCAGTCCATCGAAATAGAAATGGCACCCTCCAATTGAAAGTTGCAAGGTTATTCCAGTCCTCAGATACGGCCGTTAATCGTCTTCATGTGTGACTCAGCTTTTCTTTCTTACTAACGACTTGTTTAAAAATCTTGACTGTGGAATTTTACTGGGGCTATTTTCCGTGACTTCGCCTAACGAATGGAATTAGTCCCACATAATCGTCTATTGTTTGAAGCCTCGTCACTGATATAGGTCCCTAAGTTTTAATATAAATTGAATATTTCCATTGCCATTGCTTCCTCTTTAACACCAGTTTCTTCCGGCGTTCCGCAGGCAAATCGTCCCAGGACCCTTGATTTTCTTAATTTATATGAACAACCTCTATCTTGAAATCTCGTCATACATTCGACTTTTTGCGGATGATTCGGTTTTATACCGAGTAATACATTTCCGAACGACACCCTTACTATTCAGGATAATAATTACAATATTACAGACCATTGCGTACCTGGCAAATGTTTTTGAATGATCAAAAGAGCTCGCATGTATCCTTTACGTGCTCCTCTTCTCTGTCTAAAACTACATTATCGCTTAAAGCCTTTGAAATTCAGACTGCTACCCATTATAAATATCAAAGTGTGCATTTGAGTGCTAACTTATCCCGGAATATTTATATAAATAAAGCAATTTCTTCAGCGATTCAGTCACTTGGTGATATCCATCGTAAATTTTAATCTGTGTCTTCTCACCTACAACAAATTCTTGATATAAATCTTGTTCCATCTAAACTAGAATATGCGTCGTAAATATGGCGCCCTCGATAAACTGGACTAAATAATGCAATATTTGAATCATTATTCTTTCCGGTTACTCCCGTTTTTTAAGTGTTACTGCAGAACGTTACAAGAAACCCTTTCTGATCTTTACTTGTGTCGTAACATTTCCCTACTTTGCATCCTTTATAATTTTTTCTATTCTGCACCATTTTAGAGAGTCCCGTCTGAGCCTGCCCATTTATATTTCTGCAAAGCTCGCCCACTTATGCAAGATTTTCCGGACCAAGCCTACCTCCACAGAGCCCTCCTTGCCGATTTAAAGCTCATCTTCCGCCAAAGTCTACAACGCTACTGGGGTCACTGAGAGGCTGTGTACTTAGTCATGTGGGTAGTACCTGATAGATGAAGAGGCAAGGGAGATCGCGAGGTACGAATCGTGCGTGCCTTCATCCCTCCCTCTCCTCCTTGACTCACTCACTCAGTCACTCACTTCACTCTCTCACACACTCACACACTCACCCACACACTCACACAATCACCCATTTATCCACATCCACCCACTCACTCGCTCGCTCACTCGCCTCGCTCGCTCGCTCCACTCACTCACTCACTCACTCACTCACTCCCACCACCACTCACCCGACCGACCGACCGACCGACCGATCGACTGACCGACTCGACTGACTGACCGACTGACCGATCGACTGACCGACCGACTCGACCGACTCGATCGACTGATCGATCGACTCGACCGATCGATCGATCGATCGATCTGATCGATCGATCGATCGATCGACTCGATCGATCGATCGATTGACTGATCGATCGATCGACTGATCGACCGATCGACTGATCGATCTGATCGACCGACTGACCGACCGACTGATCGACCGACCGACTCTGACTCGACTGACCGACCGATCGATCTGATCGATCGATCGATCGATTGATCGATCGACCGACCGATCGATCGATTGATCGACTGACCGACTGACCGACTGACCGATCGATCGATCTGACCGACCGACCGATCGACCGACTGACCGACTGACTGATCGACTGATCGACTGATCGATTGATCGACTGACTGATCGACCGACTGATCGATCGATCGATCGACTCGACTCGACTGATCGACTGATCGATCGATCGATCGACTGATCGACCGACTCGATCGACTGACTGATCGACTGACCGATCGATCGACTGATCGATCGACCGATCGATCGACTGATCGACTCGACTCGATCGACTGACCGATCGACTGATCGATCGACCGATCGACCGACTCGACCGATCGATCGATCGATCGATCGACCGACCGACTGATCGACCGACCGACCGACTGATCGACTCGACCGATCGACTGATCGATCGATCGATCGACTGACCGACCGATCGACCGATCGACTGACCGACTGATCGATCGACTGACCGATCGACCGACTGACTGACCGACCGATCGATCGATCGACTGACCGATCGATCGACTGACCGACCGATCGACTGATCGACCGACCGACTCGATCGATCGATCGACTGATCGATCGACTCGATCGATCGACTGACCGACTGATCGACTGACCGATCGATCGATCGACCGATCGATCGACCGATCGACTGACCGATCGACTGACCGACCGATCGACTGATCGATCGATCGATCGATCGACTGATCGACTGATCGACTGACTGATCGATCGACTGATCGATCGATCGACTGACCGACTGACCGACCGATCGACCGACTGACCGATCGACTGACCGATCGACTGATCGACCGATCGATCGACTGACCGACTGACCGACTGACCGATCGATCGATTGACCGATCGACTGATCGACCGATCGACTGACTCGACTGATCGACTGACCGACTGACCGACTGACCGATCGACTGATCGACCGATCGACCGACTGACTGACTGATCGACTGATCGACCGACCGACCGATCGACCGACCGATTGACCGACTGATCGATCGATCGACTGACTGATCTGACCGACTGATCGACTGATCGATCGACCGACCGATCGACCGATCGACCGACTGACCGACCGACCGATCGACTGACCGACTGACCGACCGATCGATTGATCGACCGATCGACTGACCGACCGATCGATCGATCGATCTGATCGACTCGATCGATCGACCGATCGACCGACCGACTCGACCGACCGATCGACTCGATCGACTGACCGATCGACCGATCGACTGACCGATCGACCGACCGACTGATCGACCGACTGACCGATCGATCGATCGATCTGACCGACTGACCGACTGACCGACCGATCGACTGATCGATCTGACCGACTGATCGATCGACCGACTGATCGATCGACTGACTGATCGATTGACCGATCGATCGACTGATCGACTGACCGATCGACTCGATCGACTGACTGACCGATTGATCGACTGATCAGATCGATCGACTGACCGATCGATTGATCGATCGACTGACCGACTGACTGATCGATCGACTGACCGATCGACCGATCGATCGACTGATCGACCGATTGATCGATCGACCGATCGACCGATCGACTGATCGACTGACCGACCGACTGACCGATCGACTGACTGACCGATCGATCGACTGACCGATCGATCGATCGACTGACCGACTGATCGATCGACTGACCGACTGACTGACCGATCGACTGACTGACTGACCGACTGATCGATTGACCGATCGACTCGATCGACTGATCGATCGACTGATCGACTGATCGACTGATCGATCGACTGATCGATCGATTGATCGATCGATCGATCGATCGATCGACCGATCTGATCGATTCGATCGATTGATCGATCGACTGATCGACTCGACTGATCGACTGATCGATCGATCGATCGACTGATCGACTGATCGACTGATCGATTGACCGATCGATCTGACCGATCGACTGACCGATCGACTGACTGATCGACTGATCGACTGATCGACCGACCGATCGATCGACTGACCGACTGACCGATTGACCGATCGACTGATCGATCGACTGACCGATCGACTGATCGATCGATCGACTGACCGATCGATCGATCGATCGATCGATCGACTGATCGATCGATCGACTGATCGATCGACCGATCGATCGACTGATCGACTGACCGATCGATGACCGACTGACTGATCGACTGACTGACCGATCGACTGATCGATCGACCGATCGACTGATCGACTGATCGATCGATCGACTGACCGATCGATCGACTGATCGATCGATCGATCGACTGATCGACTGACCGATCGATCGATCGACTGATCGATCGACTGATCGACTGACTCGATCGATCGATCGATCGATCGATCGATCGATCGATCGATCGACTGATCGATCGATCGACTGATCGATCGGATCGATCGATCGACTGACCGATCGACCGACTGATCGATCGACTGATCGATCGATGATCGATCGATCGACTCGACCGATCGATCGATCGACCGATCGATCGATCGATCGATCGATCGATCGACTGATCGACTGATCGATCGATCGATCGACTGATCGATCGATCGATCGATCGACTGACCGATCGACCGATCGATCGATCGACTGATCGACTGATCGATCGATCGACTCGATCGATCGATCGATCGATCGATCGACCGATCGACTCGATCGATCGATCGATCGATCGATCGGATCGACTCGATCGACCGATCGATCGACCGATCGACTGATCGACTCGACTCGATCGACTCGACCGATCGATCGACTGATCGACCGATCGATCGACATCGATCGACTGATCGATCGACTGACCGATCGACTGATCGACTCGACCGATCGATCGACTGACTCGATCGATCGACTCGACTGATCGACTGACCGATCGATCGACTGATCGACTGACCGACTGATCGATCGATCGATCGATCGACCGATCGACTCGATCGATCGATCGACTGATCGACTCGATCTGATCGACCGATCGATCGACTGACCGACTCGATCGATCTGATCGACTCGATCGATCGATCGATCGATCGATCGACTGACCGACTGATCGATCGATCGATCGATCGATCGACTGATCGATCGATCGACTGATCGATCGATCGATCGATCGACTCGATCGATCGATCGATCGATCGATCGACCGATCGATCGATCGATCGATCGATCGACCGATCGATCGATCGACTGATCGATCGATCGATTGATCGATCGATCGATCTGATCGATCGATCGATCGATCGATCGATCGATTGATCGATCGATCGATCGATTGATCGATCGATCGATCGACCGATCGATCGACTGATCGATCGACTGACTGATCGATCGATCGATCTGATCGATCGATCGATCGATCGATCGATCGATCGACTGACCGATCGACTGACTGATCGATCGATCGATCGATCGATCGATCGATCGACTGATCGACTGACTGACTCGATCGATCGACTCGATCGATCGATCGATCGATCGATCGATCGATCGATCGATCGATCGACTGATCGATCGATCGACTGATCGATCGATCGATCGATCGACCGATCGATCGATCGATCGACTCGATCGATCGACTGATCGATCGACTGATCGATCGATCGACTGATCGATCGACTGATCGATCGATCGACTGACCGATCGACTGATCGATCGATCGATCGATCGATCGACTCGACTGATCGATCGACTGACCGATCGATCGACTGATCGACTGACCGACTGATCGATCTGATCGATCGATCGACTGATCGATCGACTGACCGATCGACTGATCGATCGACTGATCGACCGATTGATCGATCGATCGACTGACCGACTGATCGATCGACCGACTGACCGACTGACCGATCGACCGATCGACTGACCGACTGACTCGATCGACTCGATCGATCTGATCGATCGACTGATCGATCGATCGACTGATCGACCGATCGATCGACTGATCGATCGACTGATCGACTGATCGACCGATTGATCGACTCGATCTGATCGATCGATCGACTGATCGATCGACTGATCGATCGATCGACCGACTGATCGACTGATCGATCGATCGACTGATCGACTGATCGACTGATCGATCGATCGATCGATCGACCGATTGATCGACTGATCGATCGATCGACTGATCGATCGATCGATCGATCGACTGATCGATCGACTCGACTGATCGATCTGATCGACTGATCGACCGATCGATCGATCGATCGATCGACTGATCGATCGACTGATCGATCGATCTGATCGATCGATCGATCGATCGATCGACTGATCGATCGATCGACTGATCGATCGACCGATCGATCGATCGACTGATCGACTGATCGATCGATCGATCGACTGACTGATCGATCGATCGATCGATCGATCGATCGACTGATCGATCGATCGATCGATCGATTGATCGATCGATCGATCGATCGACTCGATCGATCGACTGATCGATCGATCGATCGATCGATCGATCGATCGATCGATCGACTGATCGATCGATCGATCGACTGATCGATCGATCGACTCGACTGATCGACTCGATCGATCGACTGATCGACTCGATCGATCGACTGATCGATCGACTGATCGATCGATCGATCGACTCGACCGACCGACTCGATCGATTGATCGATCGATCGACTGATCGATCGATCGACCGATCGATCGATCGATCGATCGACTGATCGACTGATCGATCGATCGATCGATCGATCGACCGATCGATCGATCGATCGACATCGACTGACTGATCGATTGATCGATCGATTGATCGATCGATTGATCGACTGATCGATCGATCGACTGATCGATCGATCTGATCGATCGATCGATCGATTGATCGATCGACTGATCGATCGATCGACTGATCGATCGATCGATTGATCGATCGATCTGACCGATCGATCGACTGATCGATCGATCGATCGATCGACCGATCGATCGATCGACTGATCGATCGACTGATCGACCGATCGACTGACCGACCGACTGATCGATCGATCGATCTGATCGACTGATCGATCTGACCGATCGACTGATCGACTGACCGATCGATCGATCGACTCGATCGATCTGATCGACTGATCGATCGATCGATCGATCTGATTGACCGATCGATCGACTGATCGATTGATTGATCGACTGATCGACCGATCTGATCGACTGATCGATCGATCTGATCGATCGATCGATCGATCGACTGACCGATCGATCGATTGATCGACTGATCGATCTGACTGACTCGACTGACTGATCGACTGATCGATCGATCGACTGATCGATCGATCGATTGACTGATCGATCGATCGATCGACTGATCGACTGATTCGATCGACCGATCTGACCGATCGACTGATCGATCGATCGATCGATTGACTGATCGACCGACCGACTGATCGATCGACTGACTCGATCGACTCGACTGATCTGATCGACTGATCGATCGACTGACCGATCGACTGACCGATCTGATCGACTGACCGACTGATCGACTGATCGACCGACTCGACCGACCGACGATCGACCGACTCGACCGACTGATCGACTGACCGACTGACTCGACTGATCGATCGACTCGACTGATCGACCGATCGACTGATCGATCGATCGACCGACTGACCGACTGATCGATCGACTGACCGATCGATCGACTGATCGATCGATCGACTGATCGACTGATCGATCGACCGACTCGACTGACCGACTGATCGACCGACTGACCGACTGACCGACTGACCGACTTGATCGATCGACTGATCAGATCTCGATCGATCGATCGACTGATCGACTGACTGACGATCGACTGATCGATCGATCGATTGATCGATCGATCTGATCGACTGATCGACTGATTGATCGATCGATCGATCGACTGATCGATCGACTGACCGATCGATCGATCGATTGACCGATCGATCGATTGACCGATCTGATCGATTGATCGATCGATCGACTGATCGATCGATCGATCATCGACTCGATCTGATCGATCTGATCGATCGACCGATCGACTGACTGACCGATCGATTGACCGATCGATCGATCGACTGACTGATCGACCGACTGACTGACCGACTGATCGACCGACTGACTGATCGACTGATCGATCTGATTGATCGATCGACCGATTGATCGACTGATTGAATCGATCGACCGATTCGATCTGATCGATCGACTGATTGATCGATTGACTGATCGACCGATTGACTGACCGATCGACCGACTGACTGACCGATCGATCGATCGATCTTGATCGATCTGACCGACTGATCGATTGATCGATCGATCGACTGATCGATCGATCGATTGACTGATTGATCGATCGACTGACCGACTGATCGACTGACCGACTGAC